>JAMPIV010000893.1:0-127500 GCA_024509875.1 Oreohelix idahoensis
GAGTACAGCAATGGGTAGTTGGCAGGTCTTTTGTGATGAGGACTCTTCTCTAGAGGCATCTAGATAAACTTCACTCCTAATGTCAAGGTGGGTGTCTTCACAACGTGTCCACTGTAGGTAGTTGGTGTCGAACCCAGCTTCTTGAATCACAAGGTTGTGGTGAAGACTCTTACTTCAGACTGGTCTGGCACTAAGAACCATCTTGTAGCTTCGAACCACGAACTTTAGGAAAAATAAAAGAACAAATGCCTCTGCTAAGTACATTTGTGGGCTGAAGATTAACTGGCGCATTGTCTTGCTGTGCACCCACCAATGTTATCCTCTCTGAACAATTATTCTCCCTGAGTATACACAGTATAACTCAGGGAATATGGTTAGAAATCACCGTTATTCTTCTGGTCACTTAAATGGGGAAAACGTGTCTGGACAGCGTGAGTCTGGGGGTCACCTCTGCTGTCGGTTTTCTGTATGACTAGCAAGAAGCAATCACCAGCACTTGCTGTAGTGATTTATGAATATACTTTTTTCATATGTTGAGGTTACTAGCCTCATATGACTGGAGCAAGTACTTAGCAAGTACAGAGATGTCACAATTCCCATTTTAAGCTATATGTTCACAACTTACCCAAAATGGGATATACAATCTCCTGGCATACTAGAATGGACACAGCAACTTTGATTAGATGCTTCGAACACTTGGTCGGGGGAAATTTTAGTATTCTTCTTATGACGGGTGCTCTGATTCCTTAAGTTTCCAGTCTTGATATTTAAAATTGCGGGTTCTCTTTTAAGTTATAAAGATGCCCAAATACTTTGACCTGTCACTTATAATTCTGGAATACTAGTCCGATGTCTCTCTGGCTCCTGTGAGTTGCTAATTTGACGTCGCGATGCAGTCTGATGTGTGTCCCCGATTTCGATAGATTATATTTTCATTTCTCAATTCAAGTCCCAGATGGTACTTCCGACAAACTTTCCATTGAAAGCCAAAGTCTATTCTGGCTCTCAAATTAAACCAATTGTAAGCTCTTTATAAATGTAAACATTCTTCGACCATGTTGTTTTTTTCAAATTTAAAATGGCGGACCTTTTTCAAATACTTACCGATTGTATTTGTGCCAACTCACAAATACATCGGTGAACTTATTTCGTGGGCTAATACCTTCCGCTAAATTGTCTCTTCTGACAGGTAATCCGTTCTACAGTTACAGAGATGGTCCAGCGGAAGTGATGCATATTATCACTTGTGTTTGCGTACATCTCCCAGACGGATTTCTTAGACAACCAATCTGGCTTTCTTTCCATTGATCGTGCGCTACCACCTTGTGTCAACAAGGATCGTCTCTAACAAAGGTGGCTAGACGACTTAAGTGTTTTTCGTTGTTGTTCTTACGCCCGCTGTTATTCGAGGCAAAATCTCAGGTTAGTATGTCTAACCTGAGACTGATTTTACGTGAGTATCCCTTTTTTTCTTGCACGGAGACAGGGGTGCCTCGCCATTCAGGCAGATACTCGCCGATTTCGGAGGTACCCATTAGAGCTGAGTCGGCTCAGGAGGCACCAGTCCCTGGTCGACGACACTCCTTCAATTGTCCTCGCCAGGGCTCGAGTTAATCCAGTCCAAATCCCGGTCGACGAAAAATCCTAAAATGTCCTCTCCCGGGTTTGATCCTGGGTCACCCGGTAGCCAGCGCAGTGTGGTAACCAATACGCTAGCGCGGCTTAAGTGATAAAAGTATTATCCGCTGACCTGTCTACTTAGCCTTGTAATACTACGATTCACCTGTGAAACGTAAACAAGTCTAGGGAGTGGTCAGAGCAAAAAATTTAAGTGCACAAAATATGCTAAATAATAGGACGATGAGTGAATGAAGAAATAAGTTTAAAATGCAGGAATGAACGAAATTTATGAAAAGGGCACAACTAATTTCGTCACAGCGTGTCTTCTTTATCCCTTTCATGTCTGTCTAACGTTCTGTTCACCATGTGATGTTTGGTCTCCTCTACTTCTACAATAAAATATCGTGACTTGGGTGTGGTGTTAGGGGGTTGGAATTTGGTTCGTGCCGGTTGTGGTTACTTGTCCCAATAAGTCCGGCTACGAATTACACCCATAGCAAACGCACAATATCCGCTTACTGCCATAGGGGATGGGCATGTTAGAGACATTACTCCGTGGGGTCTCACAGCTTTATTCAGTGCTGGGTCTGTGGATGAATAGTGATTATTAGTTTTGATACCTGGGTCACCAAAAGAGTAAGAGAAAATGGTTTGGGAAATATAAATAATTTATTAAATAGCCACCATTTGTTTTTTTAGATGGGGATAAAAGCCAGCATACTTGCTATTCGCTTGGATGGTAAGGGAGAGAACTATTTTAAGATGTAAATTTTTATTTCCTGTGAGTGGGTTTCCATTATGGTTTACAAATACCTTGCTAACCTTGAAGTAAAGGTTGTGCAGTTTAAGCATAAACCACTAAGGGAGCGATAAAAATTAGCGCCCTTAGAGTTATGTTTTCGGAAATAAGTAGTGGCAAAGTTTTAGGGGTGACATGAAGAAAGCTTGCGGGGGGGAGTTGTAAAATTAGGACGTGTGAGCAAATGTATAAACAGTTTACCAGAGAGAACTCCACTGAGTGGGGCTTGGTTGTTTATGTAAATTTTTTTTGTGAATGATCGGTGTTTATGGATCCTAATCGCATTCACTCGTAAACAAGTTTAGGATCAGCTGACAAAATGTATTAGGAAATCATGGGACCTAATTAGAGAGGAGAAGATTGTTAACGTCGCTAGTGAGAATCGTCCCCATGATTTAGCGGTCCCCACAAGAAAACTTACAATCTATGTGCCTTGTCTCTCACGATAAGGTTTGAAATCAGCGGTTTTAGGCTCTACAGATTGTTGTAGCTTAGAATTGTGCGCCTAGTTTCTGTGAGAATTCTAATACATTGTGCTGAAAGTTAATAGGAATAGAATAATTAGGGGTGCCTAGTAAGAGATGTGAATTATTTTATACTTTCTGGACTTCTGTATTTAGAAAATTTTATTTTCTTGTAGAAGTTTTTCATTCACTGAAAGCAACAATTTCTTGACAAAATCTATCACATTAATTCTAAGGAATTTCTAAAAACGTATCTGTGGCCCATTTTCAAATACAACAGAAGACGCAGCCAACGCTTAAACAAATTACGCGTGCCCAACCTTAGGCTCGACTTATTCAAGAAAAGTTTAGCTTTTTCTGCGCTCATCTGAGCAACAATCTATCACACGACCTAAACAGCACGTTTAGTCCGTACTCAATCGCAGACTTTTCAAATATATCATGAGTGCAGATTATATGCCACCCTAATTTAGTTATGTATCACATTTAGGTTTTAAGGATACTTTTTCCTTGCTCGATGTTGATTATGTAAGGTACTGTAAATGTGTGTTAATATTATCGTGCTGTTACAATGTTGGGGTTTTATTTTATTGTATTTTATTTTCTTTATTTTATTATTCAAAAATAATATTTAAAATACAAGTGAGAAATGGATTCAGTATGGAAGACGAGAGAAAGGGCGGGCAGAATGTTAGAGAGCCTGCATGCCCAATTCTAAAACCTTTGAAAATAATGTCCGTTCGTTCGTTTGTTATTTTTACCCTTCGAGGAAAAGAGCTGCCTTGTATTCGTTAATTCACTGGTTCCCACCAATATCTCATGAGTTAAGCACCCCCCTTCCCCTCCAGGGAAATAATAGTTGGAGACACGTGTATCTATGCTCTAATCTTCCGTCACTTGTTATTATTATAAAAACCGTATAAGCGTAAAATTTAATGTCTAGGCCAGTTGCGGTGGTGGTTGTTCGTCCATCACGGGTGATGAAGACCACTCTGTTCATCCAATTATTTAAGAATATGTTAGGTTAGTCTATGGGTACGAAGGTGACTGAAGAGCCCGATGCGGGCCTGGAAAGATCTTGGACAGTGTGGGCAGGGAATGTTTGCTTCATGTGAAGGTTTTATTTCACGGTCCTTTCTAGCTTGTCTCCGCTGTTCCGCTGCTGCTCTTCTGGATGATTCACATGCTGCTGCACCTTTACGAAGAGATGTGCGCCAAGCAGTTCGGTCTTGCGCAGCAGCTTCCCATGTGTCTGGGTTTATGTCAAAGGTTTTTAATGACGTCTTTAACGTGTCTTTGAAGCGCTTCTTTTGGCCACCATGGGAGCGTTTACCCTTCTGCATCTCACCATAAAAGAGTATCTTTGGCAGTCGATGGTCTGGCATGCGGACTACATGACCTGCCCAGCGAATTTGTGACTGCATCAGAATAGTATCAATACTAGGGATACCAGCTCTGTCAAGAACGGCGGTATCCGGGATCTTGTCTTGCCATTTGATGTTCATTATCTTCCTGCGACAGACTGTATGGAAGTGGTTTAGCTTCTTTACGTGGCGCCTGTATACAGTCCATGTTTCACATGCATATAGCAGCACTGGAAGCACCGCAGCTCTGTACACCTTCAGCTTTGTCTGTAGACTAATGCCACTTCGATGCCAAACGTTGGTGTATAGTCTGCCAAATGTGCTGCTGGCTTTGGAGATCCTGGTGTTCACCTCATCATCAATGACAATGTTCTGGGATAGTGTGCTACCAAGGTATGTGAATCTGTTCACAACATTCAGTTTCTCACCATTAACCTTGATGACTGGCTCAGTATAAATTGTGCCAGGAGCTGGTTGGTACATGATTTCTGTTTTCTTCGTGTTGATGGTAAGCCCAAAGTTGGTGCAGGCTTCGGAGAATCTATCCACACTATGCTGCAGATCAGCCTCTGAGCCAGCATTGAGGGCACAATCATCAGCAAACAGAAGATCTCTGATGGTGTGTGATTTGACCTTGGTTTTTGCTTGAAGCCTCCTAACGTTAAACAATTTTCCATCAATTCGATAACTAATGTCGATTCCTGTGTCCCCGTCTCTAAAAGCATCAGTCAGCATAGCAGAAAACATGATACTGAACAGAGTCGGTGCAAGTACGCACCCTTGTTTAACTCCATTTGAGACGGGGAAAGGCTCTGATAGCTCACCGTTTTCCTGAACTCTAGCCTGCATTCCATCATGCAGTTGCTGCACTACTGTGATAAATTTCTTTGGGCAGCCGTATTTTGCTATGATCTTCCATAGACCCTCTCTACTGACCGTGTCGAACGCCTTTGTCAAGTCGATGAAAGCTGTGTACAGGTCACAGTGCTGTTCTTGGCATTTTTCTTGTAGCTGTCTTGCAGCGAACACCATATCTGTGGTTCCACGTTCTTTCCGGAATCCACACTGACTTTCAGGTAAAAGACCTTTGTCAAGATGAGCCGTAAGGCGATTCAAAAGAATTCTGGCGAATATCTTCCCAGCGATTGATAAAAGAGAGATGCCTCGATGATTGTTGCAGTCTTGGCGATTACCTTTACGTTTATATAGATGTATAATTGAGGCATCTTTGAGATCGTGTGGGATGGTTTCACTCTGCCACATTTGCTGGAAGATCATATGAAGTTTCTCTATCAGAACTGCACCGCCATCTTTATAAACCTCAACAGGAATTGAATCGGAGCCAGGGGCCTTTCCACTAGACAGTTGACGAATCGCTTTTTTAGTTTCCTCCAGAGTTGGTACATCATCTAATGCTTCATTTATAGGAATTTGGGGCAGGCGGATGATGGCTTCGTCGTTAATAGATGATGGCTGGTTCAAGATATTATTAAAATGTTCAGCCCAGCGTTGGAGCATTTTTTCCTTGTCTGTAATTAGTGTTTTTCCATCTGCATTAAGGAGGGGAAATGATCCTGATGATGTTGGACCATAGACCGCTTTGAGTGCAAGGTAAAAGTTTTTCAAGTCATGGCTGTCAGCAAAGCCTTGGAGCTCATCTGCTTTATTACTCAGCCATGAATCCCGCATCTGGCGTAGTTTATGTTGGACGATTCTACGCATGTTGTTGAAAGCGTCTTTCTTGGATGTAGATTTTGGATCATTTAAATATGCTTTATGGAGATGGTGTTTCTCAGCCAACATCTGCTTTATATCATCTGAGTTCTCATCAAACCAGTCATTTTGTTTCTTGATGGAAGGACCCAGGACCTCTGTAGCAGTGTTGTAGATCTGCTCACTTAGGGCTGCCCAATTTGTTTCCACACTTTGGCCGTCTAGCGAGATAGATTTGAGACGGTCTTCTAAGGTGTCAGTAAATGACTGTTTGATTTTTGTCTTCTTTAGTTTGGTGACATCCAGCCTCTTTTGAGTTTTCTTCCCCTGAGGGCGCCTGGCTGGTTGGATACGAATTTTAAGTTTAGATACAATGAGGCGATGATCAGTCCAGCATTCGGCACCACACATGGACTTGGTCACCCGGACATCTTGCCTGTCCTTCTTCCTAACAATTACATAGTCAATTAGGTGCCAATGCTTTGAGCGAGGGTGCATCCAGGAGGTCCTGTTGCGGGTAGGAAGTCGAAAAATGGGTGTTGGTGACAAGGAGGTCATGTTCTGCGCAAGTCTGGAGGAGACGAAGTCCATTACTGTTACAGCGACCCACGCCGTACCTACCAATAGTGCCATTCCAGGAGATGTTATCTGAGCCTACTCTTGCATTAAAGTCACCAAGAATGATGAGCTTATCTGCTTTAGGAACTGATGCAATGACTGCATGTAGTTCTTCGTAAAACTTATCCTTGACATCATCCTGGTTTGTCATAGTTGGTGCATACGCGCTAATGATGGTGGCATGTTTTCTTCCATAGAACAGAGGGATCTTGACCGTCATGAGTCGGTCATTTATTCCCTTTGGGGGCCCCGCTAACTTGCTGACAATTGCTGTTTTGATTGCAAATCCAACCCCTGCTTCTCGTCTTTCTTCAGTTCCTCTTCCGCTCCAAAAGAATGTATAACCTGCACCCTTTTCGCAAAGTTGGCCCTCGCCTGCAAGTCGAGTTTCACTCAGTGCTGCTATGTCAATGTTGTACCTGGCCAGTTCTCTCCCAATCAGGGCAGTTCGTCTCTCAGGTCTGTTTGCGTTAAAGTCTTTGTCAAGTAAAGTGCGCACATTCCATGCGCCTAGAATGAGGGGGGAAAAATCTGTCCTTTCTTTTTCTTATATGTCGACCGCCGAAGTAGGGTACCCACCAACCGCGGTAAGCTGGTTAGGTAATGGTGAAGCAGGCAATGTTTAGGGCACCTTTTCTAGCCCCTTCCTCATGCCATGGAGGTGAGCAGTGCTTTCCTAAAGAGGGCTGCTCAGACACTCAGGGGGCTGCCGAATCCCACTGCTGCTCCGATCAGTGGAAGACGACCATATGGCCTGAGCCGCCTGTGTGTAGGTCTGCGACTACGACTGCCAGCGTACCCACGCCTGCCGCTTCGCCGCTCGCCCATCGCCACAGGACTTGTTGTGAGTGGATGGATGAATGGATGAATGGATGAAAGAGTGACTTGCGCGGTGATTTGGATTAAAGTGAGGAAGAGTTGCGCAATTCGTCGACCTCACTCTCTCGCCTGGGTCCATCTCAATCCAGTGGCATAATAGGGGGTGTTGGGAAGTCAGGTATTGGTAGTACCTCTGGTGAAGGAGCTGTCATGCCCTTTTCAGGGCAGTTCAGCCACCTTTGGTCCAAACCTGGCATCCAGCTCTCACCTGTGGCTCCTCGTAGCTGTCAGCATGCGACAGCGGCCACCCCCGGACAACGGCTTTGACAGGCCGGCTAAACTAGGTGAGGGTAGCCGAATGGTTATAAACCTTCGGTGAGTTAGGGTCTGCCTACCCATGCATGCGAAGACTGGATTCGATAGACTGCGCGGAAGAAACCACCTGTTGGTTCAACGGGCATGACGGCGATTACCAGCAACGCGCTGTGGAGCGTAAGGAGCACGGCGAGGCACGTAGAAAGCCCTGGTCATCCACTGCACCTGACTTCATCTCCAGTTGCGGTAGAGAGGTTGTTGAAGATCCGACAGTCACACGCTGAAAATGTCGTTATATTGCAGACGCTATTTAAAGAGATCGACTAACACGACAAATGTATGTCTATCTCGTACTCACTTGCTGACACAAATGAGAACACATTGCTCTATGTTAAAGTTACCACGAAAAGAAAGCATTACTACTTAGCACTTTCTTATCTGCATATATAGTAAAAGCAAATATGAAACAGTCATTATAGCTAGTGCTTTGTAAAGCAAAATTATAACTCACTGTTCACAATACAGAGATTCTCGTGCAAGATTGTGTACAAAAGGAATAATGTCTTCGTTCACGAAACACTTTCTGATAATAAATTTTCATCAAAATGTTCAGGTTCCAATGTTAACTGATATCATCAGACGGTAATATCATCAGAAAAAGATTACACGCAAATCTCATGGGATGGTAATAGTATCTGAAGATACACAAATTCCCAGATTCATATTTAGCGCAGAATGTGATAAAGTTAACTTATACTCAGATTATTCAACACAGGAACAATGTTTGCATAGAAATAGATGTTCTAACACCGAACTTGATGCATCTACGCGCCATCACAATGCACAACAAACAATGATAAGTACTGAGTAGAGCGAGCCACCAGAAGAACTTCGCTGAAGCAGCATTGAGCATCTCTGCAATCCTTACCCCAGCGGCAACTGAAACTGAAGAAATTCTCTGCTACGACCACTGCCAAAACAACTGCCAAAAATTAGATCTAGAAAAATCTTATGTAAGGCTAACGCCTTGTCTGTAAGAACGCGGGCGCCAGGCTCGTTTCCTGCTTGTCGTGTAGTTCAACAGTTTAATGTAAGCAACACCATTTCTGTTGACCTTTATCTACAATACATTTTATTTTATAATACAAACTTTTTAACATACTCATAATACTACATGTTGCACATTAGAATATGTAACCCTCAATGCGTGTGCTTATTTCTGTAGATTTTTTTTCCATGCTATCGGCTTAACCTATGTTATTTCACCTGTTTTAAATGAACTCGACTGTCTTTTCAGTAATAAATCACAATGACTCTAAAATAAAGTTTGGTCATTTATTGCTCAATTACTCCGCATCCTGCCATACCTCAACTCTTGAACTGTTGCAACGCCGTAGTTTTAACCTGTAATGTACGGCGATGTGTAGACAAGCATGTCAGCCTTCGTCTCGCAACTGATTGGATAGCCATTATCTCGCAGCGCACAATAGACAAGTTTCGAGTAAATTTATTTTACGAACAGTGTCAAACAACTCCGATAGCGTTTTTGCCCGATGCAGCAGGTCAAACAACTTCCCTGTTATGAAAAGCAACTTGTTAACCTCAAATCTGGCCTTAAGCACATATATTTCTCTGTTTAATTCTCAAAACTGATGCAATTTGGTAATTACGAGTTTCAGCCTCAGTAATTGTACAGTCGTATGTTTAATGTTTAGAAATTTATCACATCCATAATTATCTTTCTCGCTGTTTTCTCGTAAATCTACTTATTACCACAACCTAGTATTGTTGCCACTTCTACATTACAGCGCCGGCGTCAGCATGCATAAGGAAAAGAACAAAGAAACGCTGCATAATATTTCAATAGTGGCTTCTATAGCAAATTGTTTTACATAATGGAAGTTGTGGAGTGTTAAGTCATGGTTTTGAGTGGGAGTTAAGTGTTTGGGATTTTTATGTACGGGTCTGATTTTTTATAGACACGCTTGTAAGCACGTTTAAAGTTATGAGATGATTTTTTATTTGGGTGCTTGAACATAGCTCAACTGAGTAGGTGTTAGTTTTTTTTAAACATAAAGAAAGTATTCAAATCTTCTGAGTAGTTGGGGGAGAGATACGGGTGAGCTGAGCTCACATCTCAAGCTGTTAGTTCGCGCTTGAGTGAAGATGTACTGAATTGTATTGAGAAACAATAATCTCGGTCATTAGGTATCTGGCAGAGCTTCGAGACGGTTCTTATAGTCTCGCTAGTGTGTCCAGAGTGTTTTTTGAAGGGAAGAGATTCAATATATTATTAATGCCATGGATTATACCGGCTATTACCATTTATAATGAATTACTGTTAATGCAACCAATTTCTGACGGATTATATATTATTACCATTTATGATGAGTTTCTGGTGATGCACTCAACTTTCTGACGGATTATATATTTTTACCATTTATGATGAGTTGCTGGTGATGCACTCAACTTTCTGACGGATTATATATTTTTACCATTTATGAGGAGTTGCTGGTGATGCACTCAATTTATATATGGATTATACCTACTATCATACCTTGTGATTTGCTGTGATCTGTTGTCCATGATGTCAACGTTACTGTCGTAAATAAACTGTGTATAAGTTGAAAACTAGTTCGTCTTACCCGTTGGTCTGTTTTCTGACCTAACGTTACTGTTGTGTGGGTTTACATCAGACGTTTACAAACCTAAAGAACTCATGACATTCGCTCACATATTAAACACTGTCGGCCACTGCTAGTAAGCCCGACATTGCTGACGTCAACATTGTCAGCTGTGAGAGACAGTAGCACTATCTCTGTCATACAACCTCCACACATACACCAACAGTAAGCCCGACATTGTAGCACTATCTCTGTCATACAACCCCCACACATACACCAACAGAAGTGGCAGCCAGAAGAGTCATGCAACAGACGTGATGGCCTGTGTGGCCTGTAATAGAAGGGATGACCCAAAACAACAGTAACACGATAACCTCCGTAAAATGACACGGATCTTCGCGAAAGTTTTCCTTTCGGGATCATTCTCGTATTACTTTCATGGAGAGTTAACTAATTAAGGCGAACATTCGTGTCGTAAACAGTGGACGTCACTTAACAGAAATTATGACAGTATATCATCATCGTTTTCCGTTTCTCTCCCAAAGGAACATAGAGTTAGCACTGCAGCAAACCTCCTGCCAGGAAGCCTACACAAAACATTCGCATGCTCTTGCACCAGTAGTTTCTATAGCCATTTGTTATGCATGATGGGGTTGCTAGCCCTATGCATAACCTCATATTAGTGACCTTTTGCAGCATGACCTTTCGTATTTAAATATTCTATGAGTATTCAAGAGAAGATAATACGTACATATTTCCCTTTTGGCTCATAATTATTTTAACGTGGCACCCAAATCATCAGAAAATGTATCTTGCTCTCAATTATATCTGTGAGATATAAGCAACACATTTGTCTATTTTATTAAATTGTCTTCACGAAACAATCCAGCAGAAATAGATTGTAACAAACTGTAATAAGTTCTCGCCATTTTGCTATTGTCTCTATCACATTCCGTGCTCATTTTGCCAGACTGGATTTTGTTCTGGGCACACAGCAAGTCAGTTAACCTCATTTCGTAAAGGATTTAATCTATATTTTTACACTTTAGATTTAGAGACAAGCTGTAATTGACATGACTACTAGTGAGAACTCTGGCACGGAAGTATTAACAACAGCTCATTCGTCATTTCCTGTGGAAAAAGAAAATTGTCAAGACAAGTAATTTCTAAGATAAGTAAAGTATCAATATTTGGCGGATACTTAGCACAAGCGGACAACAAGGGAGATGTTAACTTCATACCATGATTACGCTTGATTGTGACAGAAGTCGAAATATTGTTTCAGTCACTAGCAATGTTTACGTTGGCGATCCATAGCAGCCGACTTTCGAAGTGGAGATAGCAGCAGCTGATGATGATGATGAGTATGATGATCTTCATGGTGACGGTGGTGGTGGGAAGAACAAATTTAAGATAGGAAAAAAAAAGGAAACAAACAAGAGAATAAACGAACTAACTAACGACATTTTTATTTCATCATAGTAAAGAAATAGGTATTGTTGGATAGAAAAAAAAAAGCATAAAAACGATAGAAGAGGAGGAAAGAGGCAGATACCAAAGGTGAAATAGAAAAAAGGTGATACATCCTCCTAAGTAATAGCTTTGATGAGGTATGAATGCACATAAGATGCTTTTTTTTAAACGAATGGTGCGCATGAAGACAGGAGCTGCACTCTTTAGCACTTTGAATAATGTTAGAGTAAAGCAAGTGGGTATTTGACGTCACACACTTGGTGAGCCTTTGCCTACGTAAAGACAATAACAGTAACTTGACCAACAAAAGATCGTGTTTATGTCTTCTTTATTGTGCTAATACCGAATTACAAACAGATAAATGTTGTCACATAACGGATACTGACGTAGAGGAGTGAAGTGCTTTTTGGTGAAGACCTAAATTAGGTCCGGATTTATGAGGTGGGGAGGGGGGGGACCAGTTCCCTTCCACGCTGCCTTTCCTAACTGAATAGCAGTCAAGTGCCCATTTACACTTGGATAGATTGCAGCGTGACTTATCCGGGTTTCGAACTCGATAACTTTGCCTTAACAGGCAACGCTCTAATCACTATGCCAGTCGAATGGTCATTCACAAATATTGCTCACTATAATAATTGATTTCAAGATGTGGTTTATCCACCAAGATTATACCTAAGTCTCTACAGTTTTGTACATCGTAAAATAAGTTGAAGCCTGTGTTATGAAACAGTATTGTTCTAAAGTAAAATAGTTCACATAAACTACTGAAATAATACAATCCGTGCTAGTATTTGGCATTTTAAATCATATTTAAGCAAAGGATATTAATTATTTTCATGAAACTATCTCAATTATTAATGTATTAGTTAGACAGTAGAATTTGAACTTAACAATTTTATTATATTCTTATTGCAGTATCTGTAACATTAATATGATTTACACTCAATTATTATTACCATAATTTATGTGATTTGAGAATAAACTTTATTAACAGTTTAACTTAAAGATTCCATAAATAGCCCTACCAGGCAAGTCATAGTTCTGGAATCTCCAGGATAAGAGAGGTACAGGTAGATGGAAGAACACATAGAGAAGTGCAGGTAGATGGAAGAACACATAGAGATGTGCAGGTAGATGGAAGAACACATAGAGAAGAGAACTGGTGACATAAAGTGGTTTGGTTTTAAGTACCATCTTCATTGCACAAGGATAACTCTATCAGTACTCCCACCTTGTCTCTTCAATCACACAAGGAGGATCTCCGCACAGTACACGAACTCTGTTGCACTGGCGAGAATCCCAATGTGTATGTATAGGAATCGAACATTCTATAAATATTTTAGTGGTTGGTAGGTTTCTTATTTATAAATGTTGCCAGGGCAGCGGCATTATGGCCTACTCTTTACGATTTTTTTCTGACTGCCGTGGGATTTTTAACGTGCGCAACTTGCACACGGACCTCCTATATTTCGTCCGTATCCGAGAAGGCAAGGCATATGATCTCACTAAATAGGAGACCAGGAGGAAGTATGACATCATTTGAACCACTGGTCAGAAAACAATTTCCATAAATGATATCCCCTCTTCTGGGAATCTGTAGTGAAATCTGTGAAAACAATCGCTAAATTCAGTAAGATTTTACTCCTATGATAATAAATAAACCCGCCCGCGGTTGTTGGCCTATCTGCTTCCTCAACGCCAGTAGAGCGCTGTATTTTATATCGTAGTAACAGAAAAAGAAAAAAGTTACGATGTAACGTGGAAATTTTTAAAAAATATATATATATATAGTAAGTGAGAGGGGGAATGGAGCATTGGTGGTCGTGTCACTAGTTCGTTGTTTACAGAAATTTGAATTTGAACCAAAAGCAAAGCATATAAGGTTAGATAGTAGGAAAACGATAATAGTAAATATAATGAATAAACTTATAAAAATGTAACCACTGTGTGACAGACAGCAAACAGGAGCACAAATTACTTGTCAGAATTATAATTTAGTAGTAAATAAAGGAGATATTGACAGAAGACAGATGGACGAACAGACTACTTCTTTCTCAGCTTGACAGATACTGGGGAAGGGTAGGGTAGTCCAAGATTTGAAAATTTGAGTTCAGTTTGAAAATAAGACGCTAGAAGCCAAACCGGTCCTGATTGGCTGGGGGCAAATATACTATGAGGGTGATAAAAATCATTTGGGAAAGGCGTTCGTCGCCACTTTAGAAAATTGTTTCTACAATAAAGTTGTGTTAAAAGCAAGATCCTAGTACGTTCTTGGAGTTGCTGATCTGCACCAGCAAGCGATCTGGATTTGACCATATATATCGCAATTAACCTTATTAGTAGGAAATTTTCATTTGATGCGGTAAGAAATAAAACCTTTGTATCATTATTATGATTATTAATATGTATGTATTATTGAATATGTATGAAAATTATGTGGGGAAAAGATTATCTAGAGTGAAGTCAACATCAAACTTTGTGTTGTTTTACAGAGTTGTTAAGAAATATAGTAACAGGTTGTAGAAAAGCCCGACAGGTTTTCTAACACTTTGGGAGAAAATAAAATTAAATAGTAATGGGGAAATTGTTGAACAGTATTGTGACATAAGACCAGGAAAACCACTGGCCGTCTTCTTCAGCATGTCACCGTCTTTGTACATGACTTGATAGTATTAACTTAAAATGTTTCCTTTGTCAAGGAAAGTGTCAAACTGTAGTTTGAAGTTTATTTGACCATGAATGGGGTAACAAACCAATTGAGAACGTTAACTAATTGTGTAGTTACCATGCTGAATCTGAATATAATTGAAAATGTTTAGTTAGGGAAAGAGACAGTATATCAGAGGGTGATGTAGGACGCATTTATATTGTTCCAGGGTTTCATCTAAGACTAGAAATGAGCCCAGGTCAACTGAGATCTGTATATTTCTGCATCTAAAGAAGTGAGGCAGTATCAACTGTGTGTCTCCTTGTTATTTCAAATTCAGAAGCCTGACTTGTTATTGGAAGCTGGTGGTGTGAATATACTTCATCTTGCACATCAGAAGCCACAAAGTTAAGCCAGTGTCTGCAGGCATTTGATAGATCAAACCAAAAATTACTCTCATTTCCCAAGTGTTTAATAAATATTCAGATTGTGATGAACTCAGAAGTTCTTCCTAACAGTACCCATTCATAGGAGCAATAGTACATTGACAATGTTCCCGATTGACACAGTTAATTAAATTTGTGAATATTAAGATACTCAGTTCGAAATTGAATCAAATTTTATGTAAATACATTGCATTATCATTTGAGTTTCAATATTCCAGTATACACAAAATTGTGATACTGGAACAATAAATTGTAAAAAATTAATTCACATTTTAAACTTAACTCTGGGTGTTGTTAATTACTTTTCCTATAGTATTAGGTGTATTTGTTGTCACATTATTACATCACATTTTACATTACCCTAGACATTAGACGTAGCTATCAGACATACTAGTCAAAAATAAGTCTGAGTGAGATCATAAGGTGGTAGCAGAAAGGCACCCTGAAACTCACCCTAATAATTGTTATACTCAGGGGCCTTCACAGCTGACCTCATTCAGTACAATATAAACATATAACAACAACAAGTCATAACATCTAAATCCACCACAGAATCGAACCCGTAAATTTAGAATTCTAGGCGGACGGCATACCTTATAGCTACTCCGACTTCAAGAAACATTAATTAAAATGATGGCGAAGACATTTGAAAGAGTTACGTCGACCAGGGACAGGAACAACCTGAACGGCTCCTGAGCCGACCCAGCTCTAATGGGTACCTCCAAAATCGGCGAGTATCTGTCTGAATGGCGAGAGAACACCTGTCATTGTACGGGGAAAAAAGGGATATTCACGTACATTTTAACCGGAGATTTCGCCTCGAGTAATAGCGGGCGTACGATAAATAAATAAATAAAACATAATGAACAAAACGTGGAAAGACATTGAGCTGATTGCCCCCGACAAGAAGACACGTGGTAAATGTTTGTTGAAAGTCTATGCTACTTGAAGAGCTTAAGGGTATTGATTGATTTGAGTGATAACTGGCTGGCTATAAGTAATGTTTTTCAACGCTTACAAACAGTATCAAACAACATCAACAGAGTTGTTGCCCGATGCAGCAGGACAAACGAATTCCCTGTTATGAATAGCGACTAGTTACTACTCAAAGCTGGCCTGGAGCACAGATGTTTCACTGGTTACTTGGGGACAGATTCAGTCAGCACTTGAATGACATCTCTCAGCAAAAATCCACACCAGTTGCCATACACTTTAATGGTCCTGACCACCATGGTCCCATCGACATCCAGGTCACGGCGATCAGATCCTGCTCCTCTGACACTGCTAGCCGAGAACAGCTTGAGAACCGTCTTATCAACCGCATGGGGTGTTTAAAAACAGCTGGTCTTAACACTCTACACACCTTTATCTGAGGTCACCCTTTCCTCTCTTGTTCTATTTTGACTCTTTTCACTCTTATCCTATTTTTCTATTTTTCTGCCGCCCTCTAATAATATGAATGAATATATAATACACTGTTTCTAATATGTCTTGATTTTTTATTTCATATTTATTTATCTCCAACTCATTCTGTCCTCTTCTATTTCCAGTCCCCACTTTTATTACGTTTGGGTAGTTTATTGTTCAGTTTCGTTTTTTCGTTTCTTAGTATGTATGGTGTACATCCGGTGGTGATAGTCATTTCCTTTTCCGGGAAAATCGTCCGTTCGCGTGCAGCAAAAGTGTTAGGACTTCGATGCCTTTAGGGAATGTCGTGGAACGACTTCTCACCGATTCTTTTCTTCTGTCTATTATTTTATATCTCTACTAAAATCTCTATCGTGAGATTGAAAAACTTTATTCCCTTCAGTTGACTTTTTCATTCTTATAATGAAAGAGTCTCTCTCTCTCTTTAACAGTATTTTACTAGCTCAGGATTCTCGGTCCAAGGTAATAAATTATTCCCTTGGACAGCCTAAGTCTTTCCACTTGAAAAAGTGAAAATCAGTCCTACGAACGACCGGAAGTGACCTGTGTTGGGTTCACGAAGGGAACTCATGTAAAAAACAGCCGGCAACGGTGGACGACGCTAGGGCGAGTTGAAATGAAGGTAACTTGATACCCCTGGGACCAGAAGATGTATTTGCAACAATGCCACCCAAAATCACAGCCCACCCCTGCCCGGGAACCAGCTGGAATTTTGGGAGGGAATTTTAAGCGGTCATTCTTCTTGTAACCATTGTTGGAAGCAGATGTGATTGTATGGGCCTCGGTCGAGGCTACTTTGTACTTGTTGCAAAATATCCTTAGTGAATTCGTTGAGCGAAGTAAGTAGATCTAACTAATAATGCTGATTTTATAACATGAATAATCATATGTTTATCAACAGCTTGCATTGCAGTAACTTTTTGTAAAGTTTAAATGCATTTCATTTTCAGGGACAATAACTGTTATTTGCATCTTTACAGATCACTCAAACTAATGTATGAGTTTGCAAAGTTCCTAAACCTAATTAACTCCTGATCTTTATCTCACAGCCTGGCAGAAATAAGACAGGGTTAAAACAATTGATGTACATTATTGTTGTTACTTTGAGATTTGCATATTGATCCAAGCAAAATAGAAGTGTATTAGTGGTTCTTCTATTTTCTATTTCTTATAAGACTTCTGTGTTCTCTGCCAAGACTACAAACTTGATAACAGTGTCTCAATCACTTCTTCTCACTTTGTCACATAAGGGACATTAATGTGTTTTTTCATTATGGAAGGTTCTTTACATGTATTTAATGCAATCCTATGCATATACCATGTTGTATGATTGAAGAACTATTTTATGTATGATTGAAGAACTATTTTATTATCAGTTTATGAATGTTATTTGCTACAGGAACCAGGACTTTAAGAATGCTTGCAATTATTTAGCTATTTAATGAATTTACCACTTGACTGACAAAATGTAAGTCAGCAGTTCTCAAGCCTTGAGACCATGACGACCCTTCAAATGATTTACTGCTCGAGTAAGCAAGAATGTAAATCATTGGTTCTCAGACCTTGGCAGCAATGACACCCCACCAAGTTAAAGCAGCATAGGAAACTATTACCCAGTGGTTCTCAAACCATTGTTGACAGTGACCCCGGAATTAAAATACTGCTCTATGGGCACTAGGTGAACCAGTGGTTCTCAACCATTTGATGACTCCAGCCCCTACCTCACAGTTTGTGAAACTCATTGCCACATGGGGAAAACCACTGCTGTAAATAAGCAGACAGCCAGATAGAGACTGAGAACTCAAGATACACTATAATGTCAGTTAAGAAGTGGTAGTTCATATCTAATAGGTAACACAGTTACTAAATAGTAGTTAACCTTGTGTTAATTTAATTTCTGATGGACGCTTACCGGCCATCAGACTTAGGAGATGACTGCTCTTGAAACCACTAATGGGATTTCAATTGTTTCCAGTCCACCCAGGTTGCGGTTACGAGGTACTAACCCAGGTTGCGGTTACAAAGCAAAAACTCAGGTTGCGGTTACCAGATACCTAAACCAGGTCCAGGGTACAAACCAGGGTACAAGTCCATGGTACCCAAGATTATCCTTACCCACCATACCCTATCAAATAGGTTACCATACCCAACCGTATCCTATCACCCAGTAACCATACCACACATCCCATAAGCAGAAGAGATATTCAGCAGAGGTGACTTACCCCATCCTTATCTGTGAGGTGCACTGAGTCCAGGGAAGCAAACTCTGACCCCCTCTGAACCCATAGAACTGTTTATGAGACCAAAGTGCTGGAGCATACCAAACCAAGAGAGTCCGAACCAAAATCATCTCCGCAGCTACTACAGGCCTTCGGAGAGTTGAGTATAATACCTACCAGCAACACTACCATAGAAAAGATCTCTGGTCCAAGTGATGACCAACACTAGTTGTTTTTTTTTAATAAACAGTAGAGCTAAATTTTTTTTCATATTTATATGTGTATATAAAAATGTAAGATTCCATACCCTTTTATCCCACTTTACTTAACAGAGTTTGTTGTTTTTTTTCTTGTTAACTTTTAAAACTTTACTCATTACAGATTAAAGAAAAAATATATTGGTATAGAATTCAGTGTTACAAAAACAGACAATACAGTAAAAAACAATGGGAGGTTTGGTAATAACACTTCGTCAGTCATAGTCGCTAACTTAAAATATAGACAATACAAAAACGTGAAACAATGACAAAACCATGAGACAAAAACTAACAAAGCATTAAAAAATACAAAAAAAAAAGCAGAAAAATTTACAAACTAACTAACTACTCATAGGACAAGGAAAGACAACGAGGTTCCAAAAAAAAAAAAAAAAAAAAAAAAAAAAAAAAAACAAACTCAAAAAAAAAAAAAACGACGGAAGGTCAAAAAGAAATGCCTTCTTTTTTTTTTGCATTTAAATACTGCATCGGTGTGCAATTTGTAAATTTAGCAGGATTCCTCAAACACTCTTCTGCACTGTATAGCATTACCAACCTGTTTCAGTAACAGGTGGCACCATTGTAACATTTTAAAAATGGCTGCCAAAGACGTTTGGTTAAAACAACGTTATGTCATAGAATTCCTCAAAGCTGAAGGCGAGACCCCCAATTCGGATCCACGAACGAATGAAGAACGTGTATGGAGATTCAACTGGATGTTAGCACTGTCCGGCGTTGGGTACATCGTTGTGACGAAGCTGAAGTAGGTTGATGGCGACTTTACCCATTAAAAGATCAGAGAACTGCACTACTGTTGCACGATAATGCCACGCCACACATCGCTAAACGCACCATTGATGCGATTGCAGAATTTGGCTGGACATTATTACCACATCCCCCTTACAGTCCCGATCTTGCACCTTCTGACTTCCATCTGTTTGGACCACTGAAAGAAGAACTTCGCGGACATCACTTTGAGGACACCGAGACCCTTAACCGCGCCGTACGCCAGTGGTTTAGGAAAAAGGACACACATTTTTACCGTGCGGGGATACATGCCCTTGTGAGAAGATGGACAAAAACTGTAACAAATAACGGAGACTACACTGAGAAATAAATTATGAAGTTCAGACTTGGGGCTACATTTCAATGTGAATTTTATCTGTTTTCTTGCCTATTGAATGAAATTAAAAATTACGAGGCATTACATTTTGAACCAAGTGCAACGGACAATAGTTATTTATATACAACACAAAACTGAAAATAAAATGACAATTACTAATTATAAAAAAAAAACCAACATCAACTGCAAAAGACAATAGTTATTTAAATTTAATACAAAATTAGTAAATAAAATGACACTAAATACCCCAATTATAACCACTTTTCAGGTTGAACATGGTAGACCAAGATGGAACGAGAAGAGGCAATAATGGTCAGCTGTTAAGTGTCCGCTCTCCACCCATCACCTTCTCAAAGCAACAACAACAACAACAAACCGTGAGACACGTAATGTCTTCTGTGATATCCCTTCAGTAGCACATCGCAGGGATAGGACAGTCTTGTTCACTGGCGCTTAATAATGACACCTCTTATTTCAGCATTGATCCTTGTCATATCGCATAATGTCGTCTTGACTGTTTGTTTTCCAAAACCAAATTAGGTTATTTCCCAAAGTTAATTTGGTTCTTGGGGGAGGGGCTTTTATACGTGAATCTGGAGATTTTGCCAACAGCATTGAGGTTGTGCGCCCTGCTCAGTCCCCATGGGGTCTCTGATAAGACAAATAAACAATAGGCGTACTGCTCCGTCAGGCAATGCGTACAAGGCGAGTTAAATGAGGTTGTGTATGGGGCTGGAAACCTCATCATGTAAAACCTATTGCTACAGACAAAACCATTTTAAGAGAATGAGAATGCTTCATGCAGGTTTCCTGCAAATGGACCAACTGCATTGGTGGCTCCATGCTCCATAAGGGGCAAAAAAGGAAAATAATATATGCAAAAATCTGTGTGAAGCATTGACATTTGACAACACGATGATCGCCAGTGTGGAATTGATGGAAAAGAAAACAAGACAAATACAAATGGAGCAGGATTGTGAGGAGAAAACGCTGGCGTTGGATTAGGACACATATTGAGAAAAACCAGGTGATAGCATTCTAAGCCAGTCCCTTTTCTGGAATTCCCAGGGTAAGTGAAAATGAGACCACAAAGTACACGGAGAAGAAAACTGGAGACAGATATGAAAGTGAGAAACAAGACAAAGAAAGTCCTTAAACGGATGGCACAGGACAAGATAGCTTAAGTGGGGGATGGCACAGAACAAGATAGCTTAGGTGGGGGATGGGTATTCGTTGATGATATGTACTTCATTCAATGATGAACGTCTGTAAAAACTGCGTATTACCTACTCCCAGGAAACCGGCTGGCTTTTATGTGATAGACTTAGCAAGCATTTGACAAGTAAATGCCTGGAAGACTAACATACCTTTTGCTGCCCACTTTCATGGTTCTGATTATCTGAAATTTGTAATTGTCAAAGGATTATTGACATGTGTCTAGGGGAAGTCGTAGTGCACTTGTGGTCTTCACAACAACAGATACAATTTACGGGACATTTGACGATAAGTAGTGAGCAAGACTTGTGTACCGTCCCAAATTACTGCATAATTTATTCAATAAAAGTGCGACAATTTCTGGTAATTCAAAATACAGTCCAAACAATGGTTCAAAATACAATCTAGACAATGGTTCTAAATACAGTCTAGACAATGGTTCAAAATACAATTCAAATAGTGGTGCTTGACATAACTACTACATATTAACTACTGACCGTAAGAAACTTCAATCACAATTTCACAACCACAAGTGCATTTAATATCACACCACTATCCTGTCCCGTTCAACATTCAAAATCCAAATCTTACTACGCTTTCACACCTGTTCACCGCCTGCAGTCTTTGCACAAGCTTGCTCTCTGTCATACCAACTCAACCGCACTCAAAACATACATTAACTCTTGAGTACTGCTCAAACCTTACACGTTATAACAGCAATCGTAGTAGTATTCATTCAATCTTCATTCTCTTCATCCTCCTCCGACTTCCACCCACAAATTACTTCTTTACACTAATGCTCTGATCATTATGGAATTTCTGATGTTCTGATCATACTGGGATATCTAATGTTTTGATCATCGGGAATTTATAAAGTTCTGATCCTCTGGAATTTATAATGTTCTGATCGTCTGAAATTCCTGATATTCTGATCATCGGAAATTTCTAATGCTCTGATAATCTGGAATTTCTGATATTCTGACAATCTGGAATTTCTGATGTTCGGATCATCTAGAATTCCTAATGTTCTGGTGTCACATTATGCATTTTACTGCGCAAACGAGACAGTGTTTATTATTAGTCGTTTGCGCACTAAATTGTACCAGTGATAAAAGAGACGCATGAATGTTGTTGGATGACGTGTGTCGGGGAAGAGGAGTTCCGGCCGTGTGGCCCTGAGGGCCGGCCGTGTGTTAAGAAAATGTAATTGGAAAGTGTGGCTAGCTAAAGAGTGTCCAGTGTGTTCAAGGTGTTCATACAGAACCAGAGATTTAACAGTGTCGTGTACATGGTAGTATGACCGACTTGAGCCACGTGTTAAAGCAATGTGTTAAATAATACTCAATGTGCATAAATACGGACTGTGATTAACCGCCCACGTATGGATATGTGTTAAAAAGACTGGCGTATGGACTATGAAGATGATTGATAAATTATGAAACGTGACCCAGATGCATTATGTGGTTACTAATTTAAGTTTGTTCTACAGTATTTGAAGATTATAGCTGAGTTGACGTTTCCGTTTGTTAATAATGAACCCCTACGAGCCAGGCAATGCTAAACCCTTATAGACTGTTTATTATCATCCTCGGCCACATCAGTTCACGTAACATCTGGTCATACAGGAATTCCTGATTTTCTGATCATCTGAAATTTGTCATTTCTGATACTCTAATCATAACGAAATTAATGACATTCAAATCACAGCTATTCCTTCATAAAATATTAATGCTAGATATTTTATATTTTTGTTAATGTTTAGAAATCTGTCTGAAATGGTTTGAATGCCCAGCACAATTTCATTTTCATTTCTCCCTCCGCGCAGAGCCTTACAATAGAACTCCGTTAAAATTGAACATTCCTTTTTCTTTGTTTGGATTTTATTTATTTTTACGTATTTTCCAATGCAATGAAAATCCTTCTTGCTTTTTGTGTTTTTAATTTTGTTTTGCTGCCAAGACATAAATTGAAATCTTTTGGGGTGTTTGTCCACCTGCAATCTGGCTCACATTTGCCGCATATATTCTCATAATATTTGCATTTTCTCTGTTGATTTCAGACATGTTGCTGTGACCTTTCAAACAATCTTTCATTCATTCATAGCCTGTTTATTTTTGTTGTCCCTGTTTCATGTTTGTTACGAACTGCTATTGAGGAAGGGTGTCGTAGATTTTTTATAGGGGAAATTAAGACATAGATTGGTCCTTCTGAATAGAAATAGAATAGGTGATAGCTCTGTGGGAGATAATAATAGAAAAGATTTTCACGAGTGAGATGGTGAAAACTAGGTAACTTTTTTCCCCGAATTTGAGAAGTTTTTCTCTCCTTCAGCCTATCTCTACAACATAAAGTATTAGTCAGACAAATACCTCAGTATATATATTTAGATGTAATATATATCAACCACTCACAAACACAACCACATAAGTGACCACAGTTAGACGTACCAACGTGAAAACTATAACAATGAAATATATATATATACATATATTTTGGGACAAGCTGACTGACACATTGGTATAAGTTTATGTAAATTTTATTATCTTAAGACAATGTACCCACACCGTAAATTTGAATATCAATCACATATAAATATACATAGGTTAATGAACTATTAAAAGAGTAATAGACCCATAGGTAAAATCTTTTCCCCCTATGTTTAGCCCACGATCCTGTTAGAAGAAAAGTGATAGCCCAAAGAGTCACGGATTCATACGCTATAGTTAAGGTTTTCCCTCTATAAGGTTAAGAACAGAGTTGATACATTAATCTATTCTACGAGAGAAATATCATTAGCAACAAACTTGCATAAAGAAATTTCAAAAGTGGGTGCATAAATACAAACAAATTGAAAGAATCACTCGTTCCGCTTTCACCGGTTCATTCAGCAGGGGGCCCCTGTCGTACTTTCTTACCTACAATCTGGCTGGCGTTCGCCGTCTGGCGCAAACTTCAGGACACACACACCGTAACGTAAATCTGTATTTCGTTTGATAAAGTGAAACCCAGCTCTGCAGATCCGGTTTCATCCAATGTTCCGGTTAGCTTCCACTTTAACTGTATTTTCAGAGTACTGTTAGTGTCACTTGAATCAGGTCAGATAAGAAATTTTAAACGGGCTCATAGTGTCAGAACTCGAGGTTTCCAGTACTTCGGAAATGCCCGGTTGATAACTTCTCTCAATATGTATATATGTTCTTGGTCACACCACCATTAGTCAAAAATGTCGGAAATGTTATTGTTTGTAATATACTTCGCCACAGGGCTGCATGTACTAGAGTTTTTTTTTTTAAGGAAGAATTTAATCTGGCGCGATCGGCCCAGTTACTTCATTTAGTCTTAAAGTTCGTGAAATGGGTACTCTGTCGTTTCTGGATGCAAACGCACTGCAAGACAGGTTTTACTTTGTAAACCCACGTATTTAAGGACACAAATGTTTTTTTTTCTTCTCAGATTTTACTCATATGTACTACACCGCTGATAGAGGTTGGGCTTACCCCAGAATACTGTATAAAGAAAAACATATAGAATACATACTATTATACACATATCCTATGTCTACCTCGCGTACAATAACATATATATTCACTTCGGTTATTTAATTAAAATCAGAAACTATAAGCTTTAAGCTTGTCTCATCGTTTAAAACTCCCGTGAAATAAATTATAGTCATTACCAAAATCAATCCTCATGAATTAGAAATACGTACATATTTCAACAATACTCAATGATGACTCAGTGCATTAATTTAGTTTAGTTAAAATATTCTCTACTAGTTACTAGCAGTTTAATTAAATTTAATTATAGCTGAATGAGTTTTTTTCGCTAGAAATTATAATTTATTCTGCTATCCACTGTAAAACTTAGAGAATATAGCTAAATTATCATTTAATCACTCTACACAGAAATAAAACTAGTGAGAATGAAATAGGCGATCGCCACTTATTCCTCAACCACTACTATATATATATATATATATATATATATATATATATATATATATATATATATATATATATATATATAGATATATATATATATATATATATATATATATATATATATATATATATCTGCCATCAATGGTACCTATACCTTGTAGCGGTATGGCAGCTTGCGTACCCTGACAATCCCCAGAGCTATGCCAGTGGGAGTTTTACTCCTGGTAGGTTCAACCAAGCTGTCTATGTAAAAAAAATAATGAAGTTACGGAAACAACATCAAATGAACAAACTTTGCTGCGGGATGGACATTCGGAGTCTGTGGCTCGTATGACTGTCAGTGGTGAAAGCCGAAAGGAAGCCACTGACATGAAAACGGATGTCCTGACCGCAAAACAGGATACAAGAATAGGATTTTGGAATGTCAGGACAATGTACGAGACAGGTAAACTAAGACAGGTCACGGCAGAAATGAGAAACTATAGGTTACACATCCTGGGGATAAGCGAGAGCAGATGGACAGGGGCAGGAAAAGTTAAAACAGCAACAGGAGAAACAGTACTTTACTCTGGCAGAGAGGATGGACAGCACAGTGAAGGCGTAGCCATTATTCTACAGAAAGGGATAGAAAGGACATTACTGGAATGGAAACCCATAAACAACAGACTGATACGATTGAGATTGAGAGGGAGATTCACCAACACTACAATAATACAATGCTACGCACCAACGAATGATAGCGATGAGGAGGTCAAGGATGAATTCTATCAACAACTGCAGAAAGAAATGGAGGACACACCTAGATATGATCTTGTTATAGTAATGGGAGACCTCAATGCGAAAGTTGGTACACACAATACATATAATGAAAGAACAATGGGGAAATGCGGCAGCGGAATAGCAAACGAAAATGGGGATAAGCTAATAAGTTTCTGTAGCATTAACAACCTGGTCATTGGAGGAACACTTTTCCCACATAAGGAAATTCACAAGTTAACATGGGAATCACCAAATGGTCGGGACAGAAACCAGATAGACCACATCATGGTTAACGGTAGATGGAGACATGCATTACAAGATGTGAAGGTAAGAAGAGGTGCAGATGTGGGAAGCGATCACCATTTAGTAGTTGCAAAACTGAAAGTGAAACTAAGAAGGGCTGGACCAACTGTAACTACACAGAAAAGGTTTGACATCAGCAAATTGAAGGACCCCCTTACCAGAAAAGCTTTTGCGGCCGACATTAAGAAACGATATCAATTTGCCAAAAGCCAGGAAAAGACATTGACTGATGATATAGACCAGAATTTTAACACCATTTCAACAATATATAAGGAAAGCAGCAAATCATGCTTGGGATTCCAGGAAAGGAAGAAGCAAGACTGGATAACACCAGAAACACTAAACACCATAAAGATGAGAAAGGAAATGAAAAGAAAGAAAACAGAAGCGAAGTCCCCCAGGTTAAAGCAACTATATAGCGAACAGTACAGTCAACTGGACAGGGAAGTTAAACGCCAAACCCGAGCCAACAAAAGGAATTTCCTAGACGATCTTGCAAAACAGGCAGAAGAGGCAGCACTGAGAAATGAACAAAGCACAGTATACAAAATAACTAAATTCATCAGCGGAAAACAAGGTGCAAACAATATTACATTAGTAAGAGATAAGCAAGGAAATCTCATTAAGACAGCAGAGGGACAGGAAACAAGATGGGCAGAGCACTTCAGAGAAACTCTGAACAAGGAAATACCAGAGACACAATTGAATGTTCCTGAGGCTGAAAACGATCTAGATGTAAATACAGTCATTCCACGAAAAGAAGAAATCATCACAGCAATCAAAGGGTTAAAGAACGGTAAAGCTCCGGGCCATGATAACTTAAATGCAGAGCTATTTAAGACAGACCCTGAGCTAGCAGCAGAACTATTAGAACCACTATCTGCACAAGTGTGGAAAACGGGGACAACACCATCAGAGTGGAACAAAGGAATAATTGTCAAATTGCCCAAGAAGGGAGATCTTTCAGACTGCAATAATTGGAGAGGAATCACTCTTCTCTCAGTTCCCAGCAAAATACTAGGCAGGATAATTATACAGAGAATTTCAAAGGCAGTAGACTACAAACTGAGGAAAGAACAAGCAGGATTTAGAAAGAACAGAAGATGTGTAGACCATATATTCACTCTCAGGAACATTATAGAGCAGTGCTCAGAATGGCAAAGACAGCTTTACATAAATTTTGTTGATTTTGAAAAGGCTTTTGACAGCATACATAGGGACAGTCTATGGAAAATACTGAGGGCTTATGGAATTCCAAGCTGCATAGTGTTAATCATAAAAAGCCTCTATGCCAACTTTACGTGTAGTGTTGGGCAGAGCAACCTAACCTTCGAGGTGAAGACAGGAGTACGACAGGGATGCCCCTTATCAACCACTCTATTTTTAACAGTCATAGACTGGGTGATGCGCCAGACAACAGAGGGCAGTCCAAGAGGAATAAGATGGACTACATTTTCAACATTGGAAGATCTGGAATATGCAGATGACATTGCACTGCTGGCACATTCACATCAACACATCCAGGAAAAAACGGATAGACTTAATAAATTTAGCCAGAAGGTGGGCTTGAACATCAATTTAAAGAAGTTTGAGGTCATGACGCTCAATGTGAGCAACCCTGAGCCCATATCAGTAAGGAATCAGCAACTGGTACAGACAGATACCTTCACATACCTAGGAAGCATAGTAACACCAGACGGTGGGGCAGGCAAAGACATCAACATCAGAATGAATAAGGCAAGAACAGCCTTCTTTAGCCTAAATAACATCTGGAAGTCCTCCCAATACAGCACAAGCACAAAATTAAGATTATACCAGAGTTGCGTGCTTTCTGTGCTTCTCTATGGTGCGGAATGCTGGAGAGTCACAGAGAAGGAAATGTCAAAATTGTCCTCTTTTCACACAACATGCCTAAGAAAAATTCACCGAATCTTTTGGCCGAATACAATCACCAACCAAGATCTGCTTACTCGTAGCAAGCAAGAGGACATGCATACCATCATAGCTGGCAGACGCTGGAGCTGGGTTGGTCATGTCCTCAGAAGAGACCCCGATGCCATCACAAGAACAGCTATGCTTTGGACCCCTGAAGGAAAGCGAAAGAGAGGCCGACCAAAAACAACTTGGCGGAGGACTGTGGAGGCTGAGATGCAAAGAATGAACCAGAGTTGGGGCACTGTACGAAGGATGGCCACCGACCGTGCAAAGTGGAATCAATTTGTTGTTGCCCTACAAGACGCCACTAGGCGTGATGGCCACTGACTGCTTTGACGGTCGGTGGTTAAGGATCGAAGAAGAAGAATATATATATATATATATATATATATATATATATATATATATATATATATATATATATATATATATATATATATATATATATATATATATATATATATATATATATATATATATATATATATATATATATATATATATATATATATATATATATAAGTGGTTGAGGCATAAGTGGTGATCGCCTATTGAAATATATATATATATATATATATATATATATATATATATATATATATATATATATATATATATATATATATATATATATATATATATATATATATATATATATATATATATATATATATATATATATCTTCACACAGAACTACTGGCAATCACCACGAAACTAGAATTATTCACTTATATCGGTATTCTAGAAGCTCGGCAAAATTGTCGAGAAAACTAAGAACTTCGCTATACAAGCTTATTCTCTAGCACGAAGCGATCCGTCTACTGCAACTTAGGAGGACTGAATGAATGAAGTCTTACTACTCTGGTATAATATCTGAAAACAGACAAAGGATGCACGCCATTCTAGAAAATCCGAAATTAGCGTCCCGTCTTAACACTTCACATTAACTCAGGCGCCGGCAATAAAACTGCCAGTGCTCGTTCTAACATCTGCCGCTACCTCTGGTCTACTCAAGAACTTAGCTTAACAGCAATAAAAATGTGTTGCTAAATAAGAAAAGAGACAGGCGAAGGTTTGAATGGGAGAGTTATATTTTCCCAATCAAACGAATGCGAAAAAAAAGAAAAAGGATAAAAGGGCGATGATAAAGTAGAAGACACGGGTAGAATAAAGAAAAGATATAGAAATTTATTAATCATAAATCTCTCTGCGACAAAGGGTTATCCCAAAATTTCCAAGATTTCATTTGTAATGTTCTTTAATAAAACAGGCGTCCAAAACATTCCTTTTTTTGTTTTACGTTCTTTTTAATTAGGCTGTTAATATACATTTTTGTGTGGCTTGCATGCTCTGTTTTCCGCTTATCCCCGTGTCTGCTCCTAATAAACCTCTGAGACACCTATTCCTATGCCTGCTCCTGATAAACCTCTGATACATCTCTTCCTTTGTCTGATCCTGATAAACCTCTGTGAAACTTTTCCCCGTATCAGCTCCTGATAAATTCTGAGACACCTCTTTCTGTATCTATTCCTGGTACACCACCTCTTCCTGTATATGCTCCTGACACACCTCTGATACACATCTTCCGTATCTGCTGCTGGTAAATCTCTGATAAACCTCTTCTCGTATCTGCTCCTGGTAAATAACTGAAACACTTCTTCTTGTACCTGCTCCTGATAAAGTTCACAAGCATAACTTATGAAGAGTCCAAGAGATTTATCAGGAGCAGATCCAGAATTAAGTAGTAAGCAGAGCGACCAGGCCACCAGAAAAAAGTGTGCTTATTATTAGCTTAGCATAAGAGAATAAGTGGTTGTCTTCAGATTCATTGTATTCAATAAACTAGAGATCACAAACAAGTATAATTATGACACTGATAACACGAACATCTGCTGCTAAAGTGCTTAACGTATGTCCATTCATGGACAAATTCTATAGAGATACCAATAACCTCAAGCTGAACAGTGCTTTCTTTAAACTTAAAGTTTACGTCTGAGAGTGAAGGAAACAGAAGACTACTACGAACACATGGCCCACGCATGGACTATTTCAGTGGAACAATTCTTAGTAACCGGACAAGTAGCTTCTTGGAGTCTACGTTACAGGATTACATTGCTTTCATGCAGAACTAAGTAAGAAGAATATTCATGCCGTTCGAAACAATAGACGTGGTAAAGGGGAATCATACAGTAAGATCTTTGGGGGTTAGGCGGTCTTGACTAACGACAACCCACCGATACGAACGAGCCCGTAAGACTAATTAATTTGTTATTTATATTAAATTTCAATTAATTTTTGTAATTACAGTAGCAAAATCCGTTCGTTACTCAAGAGCGATGCACACTAGTTCTGATGCGGGTGAGTAACAGAAGTACGCTAAGGTGAAGTACCGTATTATTATTTAAAGTCAGCACGTGCTATAGTTCACTGTTTCTCACACCTTGTCATTAGTGTGTTATTATCATTTTGTTTCAAGCTTTAATTGTTTCTATTTTGCAATCCACAACATTTTACGACATTGTCGTTATTAATAAACTGAAGCATTTTTTGTGAAATAATGATATGAAGCATTCTTGTTGCCCATGATTTATTAAAGACACTTGCGCACATTTACTGGACGTGTTAATTCAGACTTGCGTACAAAATCAAATTACGAACGCCCTTAAGAGCTGTACTCATTTGCAGCACGCGATGCAGTATTTAAACATGCTTACGGACCTTCATCATTAGCTTATGCACTAATGTAAGAATAACGATGACCTGACACTTAATTCATTATTTTCAGCTAATAGTACAAAGAAAAACAAACTTTGTACAAAAAAAAAGCATCATCTATGACTTGTGAAATCATTTACGACATGTTTACACAAATATACATGGTGTCGCAGAGAGATTTATAATTAAAAAATTTCTATATCTTTTCTCTATTCTACCCGTGTCTTCTACTTTATTTTCGCTCTTTTATCCTTTTTCTTTTTTCGCATTCGTTTGATTATGAAAATATAACTCTCCCATTCAAATCTTTGCCTGTCTCTTTTCTTATTTAGCAACACATTTTTATTGCTGTTAAGCTAAGTTCTTGAGTAGACCGAATAGTGTGAAATTCGTTCTCGACAGACATGATGGCAGACATATCGTCTAGCATTTTCATCTGACACGAAGCTTCTACGGTTAAGTTTCTCGGTGATGGGTGTGAGAGGCGCCAACATGCATCACTCGGGAATGACCAGAGATAGCGGTAGGTGTTAGAACAAGCACTGGCAGTTTTATTGCCGGCGCCTGAGTTAATGTGAAGTGTTAAGAAGGGACGCTATTTCGGGTTTTCAAGAATGGCGCGGATCCTTTGTCTGTTTTCACATATTATACCAGAGTAGTTAGACTTCATTCATTCAGTCCTCCTAAGTTGCAGTAGACGGATCGCTTCGTGCTAGAGAATAAGCTTGTATAGCGAAGTTCTTAGTTTTTTCGTCAATTTTGCCGTTATATCTACGGTTAGTGATTTTGATCGCATATTAAACTGTGTAAGAGTATACGTTTATACAGTAGAGAATAAATTATAATTTCTAGCGAAAAAACTCATTCAGCTATAACTAAATTTAATTAAAACTGCTTAGTAACTATAGAAATATTTTAAATAACTAAATTAATGCACTGAGTCATCATTGAGTATTGAAGAAATATGTACGTATTTCTAATTCATAAGGATTGATCTTTGGTAATGACTATAATTTATTTCACGGGAGTTTTAAACGATGAGACAAGCTTTAAGCTTATAGTTTCTGATTTAAATTAAATAACCGAAGTGAATTTATATGTTATTGTACGCGGGGTAGATATAGGATATGTGTATAATATTATGTGTTCTATATGTTTTTTTTTCTTATACAGTATTCTGGGGTAAGCCCATCCTCTACCAGCGGTGTAGTACATATGAGTAAATCTGAGAAGAAACAAAAACATTTGCGTCCTTAAATACGTGGGTTTACAAAGTAAAACCTGTCTCGCAGTGCGTTTGCATACAGAAACGACAGAGTACCCATTTTCCCAAACTTTAAGGCTAAATGAAGTAACTGGGCGGATCGCGCCAGATTAAATTCTTCCTATTAATCTCTAGTACATGCAGCCCTGTCTTCTTCTTCTTCTTCCGTCCTTAGCCACCGACCGTCAAAGCAGTCAGTGGCCATTACGCCTAGTGGCGTCTTAGGGCAACAGCAGATAGGTTTTCTTTGCCATTATTTCCCATCACGCTTAATGGCGTCTTTAGGGCAACGACAAATCAACCCATTTGCTGTTGTTTCCGTAATCGAAGTGACTGGCAAACGGGTGATCAGCCCGTTGTGATGCAGCCCTGTGGCGAACTATATTACAAACAATAACGTTTCCGACATTTTTGACTTATTGTGGTGTGACCAAGAACATATATACATATTGAGAGAAGTTGTCAACCGGGCATTTCCGCAGTACTGGAAACCTCGAGTTCTGACACTGTAAGCCCGTTTAAAATTTCTTATCTGACCTGAGTCAAGTGACACTAACAGAAATCTGAAAATTCAGTTAAAGTGGAAGCTCCCTGGACCATTGGATGAAACCGGATCTGCAGAGCTGGGTTCCACTTTTACTAAACGAAATACAGATTTACGTTACGGTGTGTGTGTCCTGAAGTGTGCGCCAGACGGCGAACGCCTGCCAGATTGTAGGTAAGAAAGTATGACAGGGGCCCCTGCTGAATTGACCGAGTGAAAGCGGAACGAGTGATTCTTGTATTTATGCACCCACTTTTTGGAATTCTTCTTTATGCAAGTTTGTTGCTAATGATATTTCCCTCGTAGAATAGATTAATGTATTAACTCTGTTCTTAACCTTAGAGAGAAATCTTAGACTATAGCGTATGAATCCGTGACTCTTTGGGGTTATCACTTTTCTTCTAACAGGATCGTGGGCTAAACATCGGGGGAAAAGATTGTACCTATGGGTCTATTCTTTTAGTAATTCATTAACCTATGTGTACTTTTATGTGCTTGATAAGCAAACTTATTTGTTGTGGACAATGTTCTTTATGTTAATAAAATTTACATAAACTTATACCAGTGTGTTAGTCAGCTTGTCTCAAATACCTATATTCCATTGTTATAGTTTTCACGTCCGTGCGTCTAACTGTCGTCACTTGTGTGTGTGTATGTGAGTGGTATATATATATATATAGAGGAAAATCTATTTCTATAATCAAATCCCACGGGACTATCACCTATTCTATTTCTATTCAGAAGGGACCAATCTATGTCTTAATTCTCCTATCGAAAAATCTACGACAAATGGTGGCTCGTTTCCGGGAATTGAACTGAAAATCCTGAGCAAGTACGACAAATGTGGACTCGTCTATCGGGATTTTGAACCTAGAATATAAAGAATAGACGACAAATAGTGCTTGTTTTTTTCCGGGAATTGAACTCTTATCCTGAGCAGTTACGACAAATATCAGCTCGTCTACAGGAGTAATTTTCTTTATTCTGTAATAGAGTAAGAGTGTGATTGTCTCGTGAGTTGTAGTATCTTTAAAAATAACTATCCCCTAGACTAACGATCTGTTTATGCACTTGCTGACCACACTAAAGTAATTGTTTTTCCACAGCATTTTTGAGTATTATACATTTTGATGTACAGGTTGATTTTGTCGGAAGTTATGTTATATGTTGATTTTGTAATACTACACCGCTGGTAGAGATTTGTGATTGTGTAACAATCACAGGGTAATTGAAGCAGAAGGTGTTTGAACTAAGTTAAGGAGTGCGTTCGGACAAATTTTTCGTCCAGTTAATTGCCTCCCTTACCCGATCTGACTTCAGGGGTGAACTGTTAGTGGATTTAAAAATTAAGGGAACTTCAGTTTCTCCTTAAAATTGTTGCAGTATTGTTTTGTTTCCACTGTAGCAACTTATTTTTTTGAGTGATTAATCTTAACTACCATTTATTTGGCATAGTCGCTTTCATTTAGAGCCGTTATGGCCGATTAATAGCAGCGATAGTTAGATAATATATTATAGGAGGAGGTATCCCAGTATATAAATTATCATCTTTTGTTTATTATTTTCTCGTAAGTGGTAGGAACCAGTGTATTCTTTTTCTTGCTTCTTTCTCTACTAAGTCTCATTCACTGATTTACAATGGCCGAAAGGGCAAAGCTTAGGCAGATGCTCAGACAGGAAGCAATGGAAAAGGGACTGGACGGAGAGGACGCGAAAGCTTTTGTCAGGGATGAACTTGACAGATACGACGCGGAGAAGAAAGAAGAAGAACTTAGAAGGAAAGAAGAAGCGGCTGAAGCTAAAGAGCAGAAGAAGATGGATGAGGAAATGGAAATCCGTAGGGCGAACGAAAGAGAGAAGGAGAGACAGCATGAGAAGGAGAGGGAGGAGAGACAGCATAAGAAGGAGAGGGAGGAGAGACAGCATGAGTTGTCGCTTAAAGCTCTAGAAGTCCAAAGTCGTGGTGCTGCCTCTACCTCCAGCAATGGAGAGTCTTCTCCTCATTCTTCCTTAACTGATCCTTCTAACACTCAATCTCTTCAACTCAACGCTATGTCTTTTGCTCTAGAATCTTTCCCTTGTCCTAACGAGAAGATTGACACATGGCTAGAAAAATTTGAGAAAATAGCATTTCTGTACGGTTTAGAGCAGTTGGTGTATGAAACTTTCAAAGGCCCTAAAAGGGTCTGCGTATGATGTTTACTCTAAACTGGAAAGCAACCAACAAGACAACTGTGACGTGTTGAAGAAAGCATTACTGGAGCGCTTTGAAATGAATGCTCGAAAATGTTTGTAACTCTTCCGCAACAGCAGAAAGGAGAACTCTGAATATTTTCAGCAGTTCTCGTCTCGTTTAAAGGGATATATGACAAAGTGTCTGGAGCTTTCTCAGCTCGCCTCTACCTATGAAGGTCTGGAGGAGTTCGTTATATGCGAACAGATAAGGAACACTTTGTCTGCTGACACCCGGAGATTTCTAGCTGAGCAAGGGGCAGAAAAGCTTGAAGACGTTTTGGAAAAGTCTGAGCGATATCAAAATGCGCTGGCCGAACTACCGGCCACAAAACGTAAACCGACAGAACAGCCTTTTCGAAAGAATAATCTAGACCAATCTTCTCATGCTTCTCATGTTTCTAACCAAAATAACCACAGAGAAACTGGACCTCAAAACCCCCCTCCTGAAAAGTCTAAGTTCTACAAAAACAAGTACCCCAACAACAAACAGTCTGATCAACCCAACCGTCCTACATGGCAAGGCGGTCAGAAAGGACAAGGTGGCAAAGGGAAAACCCCTGAGCACGGGACATATGATCAGAGCGAGCACACCGAACCTAAACGGATCGGATGCTTGCTAACAGTCTCGCAAGGCAGAATTGATGTCAGTCATTCTCAACATGTAGAGCGAGGTACTGTTATTTTGAACGGTTCTTCAACTTTTTGTTTATTTGACACGGGGCTTTCTTATGATTGCGTTGTCCCCAGGCATCTGGTCAAACCCGGTCAAGAGACAGGAGAAACCGTCCAATTTTGTGGAGTTTCAAAGAGTGATGCACCTACAGCGCTTCCCATCGCTTTGGCGGAGATCCACTCTGATTTTGTCAGAGGTGTGATCAAAGCGGCTGTTATGGATGACCCCATCTACCCAGTCATACTTGGCGGTAGATACGTGTTTATTGGGAAACCGGAAGAGCCAATTGTGGCAGCAGAAACTACAAGAGGGCAAACGAAGAAGGAACGGGAGCCTGCGCAAAATTTGTTACCTATGGAACTTAAAGAAGCGCAACAAAAGGACCCTACTTTGGCACCCTGCTTTAGGAAACTGCCCATGGCTAAGGATCATAGACAGCACGAAGACATTTTTTCTAAAGATGACGCACTTTATAGGAGAACGGGCAAGCCTGACCAAGGTTACAATCAGCTCCTAGTACCGAAACAGTACAGAAGCCAAATCCTAGAAATGGGGCACTCTCTTCAATTTAGCGGACATATGGGACAGAACGCCACAAACCAACGGATAACCACTCATTATTGGTGGCCAGGAATGAATACTGATATTATCAAGTATGTGAAATCCTGTGCCCAGTGCCAACGTGTGCCACCCAAGCAACGGACACCCCCAGTCCACATGGGTGAAATGCCAATAATGGGAATACCATTTGAACGGGTAGTGATCGACATTTTAGGGCCCTTAGAAAGGACTAAAAGAAGGAACAGGTTCGTCCTGACCTTAGTCGACACATGCACTTTATGGGCAGAAGCTATACCGCTTACATGCGCGGATGCCAAGCATGTCGCAGAAGCCCTCGTGTAGATTTTTACTCGGTTGGGATTCCCTCAACAAGTGTTGACGGATAACGGATCTCCATACCAAAACCTGTTAATGGATGAGATCGTTAAGATCTTGAGGGACCAGCACATCTACATAAAGCCTTATAATCCGGCCGGAAGTGAGTTAGTAGAACGTGTCAACGGAAACCTCAACATGATGTTAAGTAAACTGGGACAAGTGAAACCTGAAGATTGGGATCTTTGTATTCCTGCAGCTTTATTTGGTTACAGAGAATCTCCTCATACTTCCACGGTTTTTCCCCCAGCCACGCTTTTATTCGGCAGACCTATTAAAGGGCCGCTTGAAGCCTTACTCCAGTCGCTTACAGACCAGAAAGCTGATGAGACAGTGGTCTCAGCCAGTAAATATGTGTCGGATTTAAAGGAAAGGTTGAAACTAGGATGGGACCTAGCAACGACCAACTTTAAGCGAGCACGCACAAAGCACGCTAACCGATACAGGAAAGTCGCGAAAGAGAGAGAATTACAAGCAGGAGAGAAAGGTTTAGTGTTACTCACTACTGGGAACAACAAATTACGTATCGGATGGCAAGGGCCGTTTACCGTCCTGAAAAAGATTTCTAAGGCTAACTATCAGATCTATATTAAAGGAAAGGAGATGGTTTTCCATTTAAATCTGTTAAAGAAATACTTGGAAAGACCAGTGCCGACCTCCGAACACCTCCTGACGATCGCCAAAACTGACGAAGATGACGATAGTGGTAGGGAAATTCCACTGCAATCACACGGAATCTTTCAAAAATGTAAAAAGCGGCGACGCTATTTCAAGCGCACACGGGAGACATTCCAGAGAAGGAAGAACTTGCGAGCAGACATGAGGAGAAGTTGCATAGAGACTGAGGGGGAGATGAGAGAGAAGAGAACAGACACCCTGAAGCTACGGATATAGGAAATTTATTTCAATAACGTAGACATGGATTGGTTCCATATCTTAAAGGGGGGACGTCTGTTGCAGACAGATTTATGATTAATAAATTTCTATATCTTTTCTCTATTCTACCCGTGTCTTCTACTTTATTATCGCCCTTTTATCCTTTTTCTTTTTTTGCATTCGTTTGATTGTGAAAATATAACTCTCCCATTCAAACCTTCGCCTGTCTCTTTTCTTATTTAGCAACATATTTTTATTGCTGTTAAGCTAAGTTCTTGAGTAGACCGAATAGTGTGAAATTCGTTCTCGACAGACATGATGGCAGACATATCATCTAGCATTTTCATCTGACACGAAGCTTCTACGGTTAAGTTTCTCGGTGATGGGTGTGAGAGGCGCCAACATGCATCGCTCGGGAATGACCAGAGGTAGCGGCAGGTGTTAGAACGAGCACTGGCAGTTTTATTGCCGGCGCCTGAGTTAATGTGAAGTGTTAAGACGGCACGCTATTTCGGGTTTTCGAGAATGGCGTGCATCCTTTGTCTGTTTTCAGATATTATACCAGAGTAGTTAGACTTCATTCATTCAGTCCTCCTAAGTTGCAGTAGACGGATCGCTTCGTGCTAGGCTAGAATACCGATATAAGTGAATAATTCTAGTTTCGTGGTGATTGCCTTTAGTTCTGTCGGGAGGTAATATTAATATCTAGTAGTGTTGAGTGATTTAAGTGGTGATCGCATATTTCATTTTCACTAGTTTTATTTCTGTGTAGAGTGATTAAATTATAATTTAGCTATACTCTCTACGTTTTACAGTAGATAGCAGAATAAATTATAATTTCTAGCGAAAAAACTCATTCAGCTATAACTAAATTTAATTAAACTGCTAGTAACTAGTAGAGAATATTTTAACTAAACTAAATTAATGCACTGTCATCATCGAGTATTGACGAAATATGTACGTATTTCTAATTCATGAGGATTGATCTTTGGTAATGACTATAATTTATTTCACGGGAGTTTTAAACGATGAGACAAGCTTTAAGCTTATAGTTTCTGATTTAAATTAAATAACCGAAGTGAATATATATGTTATTGTACGTGGGGTAGACATAGGATATGTGTATAATATTATGTGTTCTATATGTTTTTTTTTCTTATACAGTATTATGGGGTAAGCTCAACCTCTACCAGCGGTGTAGTACATATGAGTAAATCTGAGAAGAAACAAAAACATTTGCGTCCTTAAATACGTGGGTTTACAAAGTAAAACCTGTCTGGCAGTGCGTTTGCATACAGAAACGACAGAGTACCCATTTTCCCAAACTTTAAGGCTAAATGAAGTAACTGGGCCGATCGCGCCAGATTAAATTCTTCCTATTAATCTCTAGCACATGCAGCCCTGTGGCGAACTATATTACAAACAATAACATTTCCGACATTTTTGACTTATTGTGGTGTGACCAAGAACATATATACATATTGAGAGAAGTTATCAACCGGGCATTTCCGAAGTACTGGAAACCTCGAGTTCTGACACTGTAAGCCCGTTTAAAATTTCTTATCTGACCTGAGTCAAGTGACACTAATAGAAATCTGAAAATACAGTTAAAGTGGAAGCTCTCTGGACCATTGGATGAAACCGGATCTGCAGAGCTGGGTTCCACTTTTACTAAACGAAATACAGATTTACGTTACGGTGTGTGTGTCCTGAAGTTTGCGCCAGACGGCGAACGCCTGCCAGATTGTAGGTAAGAAAGTACGACAGGGGCCCTGCTGAATGAACCGAGTGAAAGCGGAACGAGTGATTCTTTCAATTTGTTTGTATTTATGCACCCACTTTCAAATTTCTTTATGCAAGTTTGTTGCTAATGATATTTCCCTCGTAGAATAGATTAATGTATCAACTCTGTTCTTAACCTTAGAGGGAAATCTTAGACTATGGCGTATGAATCCGTGACTCTTAGTGGCTATCACTTTTCTTCTAACAGGATCGTGGGCTAAACATCGGGGGAAAAGATTATACCTATGGGTCTATTCTTTTAGTAATTCATTAACCTATGTGTAATTATATGTGCTTGATAAGCAAACTTATTTGTTGTGGACAATGTTCTTTATGTTAATAAAATTTACATAAACTTATAACAGTGTGTTAGTCAGCTTGTCCCAAATACCTATATTCCATTGTTATAGTTTTCACGTCCGTGCGTCTAACTGTCGTCACTTGTGTGTGTGTATGTGAGTGGTATATATATATATATATATATATATATATATATATATATATATATATATATATATATATATATATCATAATAGACTGTCTGACTCCTCTAAATCTGTTGTAGAAGATAGGCTGAAAGAGAGAAGATTCTCGATTTCAGGGACAGCCTCTATTAGTTTCTACCATCTCACTCGTGAAAATCTATTTCTATAATCAAATCCCACGGAACTATCACCTATTCTATTTCTATTCAGAAGGGACCAATCTATGTCTTAATTCTCCTATCGAAAAATCTATGACACATGGGTTTCTGTGAATGTGCATGCATGTTCATTTATTTTTAAATTATGAAAACTATTGTTATAACCTCTTGCAGCTTACATTCTACGTGTCCCTTATTTCTTATGGCGGCTAATCAAACTTGTTAACCGTAACAAATAAGTTGTGTTGCACCGTGGTAAAACTGACACATAATAATGATTTATTTTTCATTTTTGCCTTCATATGGGAGCTTCCGACTGGCAGAGTGCTTAGAATACCTGCGTTCGAGGCAAATATACTGGGTTTCGGGTTTGAAATCCTGTGTGACAGAGTTATGTAAATATATTACATGAATCCACACGTTTTGCTTCCACGTGTTGTCCACTTTTGCTTGCTTATTAATATTCACCTTTCGTTAACGCAGAACGCATGCGCTTCGATATCTGTCGAACTCATATTTTAGCCACGCCTATTTTCTTTCTCTCTATGTCTTACAGACACTAGGAATGTTTACAAACAGACCTATTAGCTAGTCCTGAGCCGTTAACTGTATTATCACTCGAACGATTGGGCAATTGCTGAATAATGACGGAACAGAGAAAGAGTCGTCTAATGGTAAAATCAAGGGTGATAAATCAAAGATCGTACTTTTTGTAGTTACATTGGTCAGGGGGAATTAATCTGAGGAAAGGGGAGATAATCATTGTTTACCCCCCCCCCCCCCCCACATCCGTTTGTTCGGAACTTAATTAGCTACAGTGAGAGACGCCTGATCAAAAGCAAGTCCGTTCGCTAGCGAAGAAACTGCGGTCAGTATAAGCGTGAAATAAAACTTTGATTCATGAATCTACCACAGAATTCCCCAAAATCTGGGCGATGGCGCTATATCTAGCACTGACTAGCGAATTTCTACCTATTTTATATATATATACCATAGCTTTTAAAATCATTTATCGAGTAGCCACAGAATTTTCAGAACATCTAGCTTCGAATTCTAGACCATTGTCCTGGTGGAATTACTTAGTATTTCGATTGGAGATAGTGAATTTCTGTGTTGCGGTAAATATTATACTAGCATTTTTGAGTGATTTAATTGTTAAAGTTCGTCATTTTATATTTCACTAGGATTTACTGTGTTAATTGGCTAGCAGATTAAAATAGCTATAGCTAATTCTTCCAGCTGTAACGAAAATTTAATTAATTGCTATTAACCAGTAAGAGATATTTTAATTGACTAGTAAATTCAATATTCATTATGAGTACTGACGAAATATATATTTATTTCTAATTCACTATGAGTAATTTTAAAAAATGACTAGCGCTTATTTCACGGGTTTTTATTTAAACGATAAAATAAGATATACACTTGTGGTTTCTAATTAAATCTAATAACCGAGTGGATATTAAATTATACCGTTACGCGGGTTAGGATATATACTGATATTGTGATTAAATGTTATGTATTTTCTTCCTATAAATCCAGTACGGGTCATAAACCAAAACCTACCAGCGGCCTAAATCTGAGAAAATGGGTCTAAGTCTAAGTCCAATAGACGCAAAACAAACATTCTTATGCTAATAGCGGGTCTTCGAGGTTGACCTGTTCGGCTCTCTTGTTTTACCCAGAAAGAGAGAGAGTACCAACAAAAGACGATAAGAATAATTGTAACTGGACCTATAGCTATCCAGATTTCTCTTTTCCATTTTCATATACATTCAGCCCGCTGTGGCTCAAGAAATTAACATTTCCCAACTACCGATCACTGTGGTGTGACGAAGATTTTTATCCCGAGAGATTTACATACCTGACATTCTCTTTAAGTATTGGAATTACAAGCTAATGACACTGTGAACACTAGAAGTCATAATTACTTTCCTACCTGGACTAATTGATGTGAAATAAACAGATCCAATTAACAGTAACGAAGTAAGCGTTCCCCAAATAACCGGATTAATCAAACTTGGAGGAGCTAGGACTTACTTTGCCAAAACAACCAACACTGAATTTGCTGTTTGTACCATGGAGATATGTTCCAGATGTTGTTAGTCAACAGTTAGGTAAGAACGAATGAACGTGGCCACTGTCTGTCTGAAGCGAGAGAAAGAAGGAGTGAATAATTCTTCTATTGTATAATCATGATACTCACTTTGTTTTGCCTTTCTTTTGTTTGCTAATACTGTTATTTTCAGAATAGATTAATTAGGAACTCTGTTCTTTACAGTGTAGTCAAATTCTATACTAAAGTGCTAATCTTTTGGGGGTTAATTAATTTCTTCTTGTGGGATCTTGTCTCAACAGAGGGGATTGCACTTATGTGTCTATTTCTTTATTAATTCTGTAACCTATGATTTTATATTTGATATTTGATACTAGATGTTGTGAAGTTTTTCTTTATGATAAATAAACTTAACATAAAACTTAATTACCTGTGTTGGTCAGCTCGGCCCAATATCCCTATTTCATTAGTATAGTTTCACGTTTGTGCGTCAAGTTGTCGTCACTTATCTGTGTGTGTGTGTATGTGGGTGGTTAATAATATATATGTTAATATATACTGGAAGGTAAACTGTCTGATAAACAAATTTCAGTCGTAAGATAGGCTGGACTAGAGTATCTTCTCAATCCAGGGACAGACACTACTTTTTTCACCATTTCACTCGTGAAATCTATTTCTTTACCTTATCTCTCACTGAATTACCACCTTTTCCAGTTCTATTCAGACGGGACCAGAATCTATCTTAATCACCTATCCAAAATCTACGAAATCCTGATAACGTCAAACTCCAGTCTACCCAGCTGTAAATGAGTACCTAACTCTGTTCTTGAGTTAGGGAAGACAAAGGCAGCGATGAAGGGAATGGGTCACCAAACTTCATAACGCTGAACCGAGTATAGTGAAGTCTCTAACACTTCTAATAGTGAAGTCTCTAACACTTCTAATAGTGGAGTATTTAACGCTTCTAATAGTGAAGTATCAAACACTTCTAATAGTGAAGTCTCTAACACTTCTAATAGTGAAGTATCTAACACTTCACTTCGAGACCAGAGCATCTGCTATGGGATTACCTTTTTTAACCTTATTATGAGAAGTGCCAAACAAAAAGCAGCAAGTCAGGAGAGAGGTTTTACGCTCATTCATTTTTCTTTTGATGAAATATAAAATAAAGTAGTGCTGACATTTAGCACCAACGTTAAAATGCTGGTGAACCACTATGTGATCTTGTGCACGTATTCCTACGGCTGTAAAAGCTCACTCAAACAAATGTCAGATTATGCTCTCTCTTGAGAGACAGGAGAAGTTCGTTAAAGTGACTAGGCTATAAGCTCATCTTTTTCTTGATATGCAACAAAGGTTGTATGTGTGTGAAGATGCAGCTGTAGAGAGAACTTATTCATTTCAGAAATACCGGAGATTTTAACAAATATGTGTGCTTCTTTTTTTCTTCTTTTAAATACACTTACATTGCTCTCGCTAAGTGTCTTATTGTTATTAAGAAATGTTCTTGACTGAAATCTTTGTCAATGGAAGAAATTAAAAAAAAAGATTCTTCATTGCTATATAGAGCCATTCCTGTCATATGGAAGTTTGTCATGGACAATCAGAAAAGCCTTGGAGGTCACAGAGATTTAAAGAATAATTTTAAGAATATCATGGACAGCTAAAAAGAGTAGTGAGGATGACCTGATAGAATCCAGTGAGCAAAGGAAGCTCATTACTTTCATTAGGAGGAAGCACTCCAATTTCTTTAAGCATGTTATGAGAAGATAAACGATGGAATTGATCGTGACAACAGGTGAGATTGTAGATTAAAAAAAGAGAGGACGACAATAAGAAAAGATACTTGACAATTTAAAATCATGGCATGGAAATAGGTCAACAAGAGAAGAGTTGAACATTACTGGGGGCAGAAAGCTGTGGAGACACATGATTGCCAGCAGGCATGGTGCTTGAATAAGAAGAATGCGTTCTGGACTGTTTAGTTGTGTCTAGACTAGTCTTTCTCAACTTTTTTATTCCGGAGGAACCCGTGAAATAATTTACGTCTCAGGGAACCTCTGCAAAAAAATTATTATGGTACCTTAGCGTGATCAGTAAGTTGTAAATATAATAATGCAACAGAAATTGTCAATATGCTTTTTAATACAGAATGATTTTTTTCTGATGATTTGTTTATTTTTGTCAAATTTATTAGCCAACTCTTTTTTGTGTGGTTCTCCTTCCCACAAAGGATATCAGCTCTACTGACAGTCAGCAGTGTAGTTACAAGAAACGTTATTTTTTGTTTTGTTTGGTTTATTTTTTTACATTTCCTGTTAGATTTTTTTAACCTCATCCAAGTAGGACTAAAAGTCTTACCACAAATTTCTACTCTACAAGATGCTAATGACATCTGATATGTGCATGAGTGAAGTAGTTCCTATTGCGCACTGCCATACGGGTCCATCAACGCGAGCGCTAACATCGTCCGGCGCGAAAAGTAAAAAAGAAAAATGACGTTTATTTTATTGTATTTTTTCAATCATGATCTCTGGCGGAACCCCTAGCAAACTCTAGTGGAACCCTAGGGTAGAGAAACCCTAGTCTAGACCATGGTCATGAATCCATCATCATCATCTATAATATGTCATCTACAAGATAATCTTAATAGCCTTACCTCGTATGTACGCGGCATATTTATCGAGTTCCGGGATCGAAAACGCGTAGCGTCATCCTTCAGTCTACCCAACTGTAATTATGCACCTGACTCTGCCTTGAGTTAAGGAAGGCAAAGGCAGCCAGGAAAGGAACTAGTCACGCCAGCTCACAAAATGGCTGGACCTAGTTTCATAAAGTCTCTAACACTTCATTCCCCTAAGGCAGTGTCTGCTATGGAACGACCATTCTTAATGGAGCTCAGGCATTGAGTCATTTCTCACAAAGCTCACTTTTCTTGTGAAATATGTCTCAGCATTTTTTCCATGTCTTTTTAAAATCATTTTTACGTATGTCTTCCGTTCTCTTGTACCTTTGTCTTAGGTCTTGTTCTATTCATTGTGTCCTGGGAAATCCATAACATGGGCTTCTTTGTGATGCTAATAGACGATTTCCTCAATATATATCTTATATTCATTCTCTACGTATTTTACTCACCTCTTTGAACCACATGATCGTACATATTTACAGACTTTGTTGAGCTTAATCGGAGTTTCCTAGCACGAATAATCTCCCTGCTTTAGAGGTCTTTTAGATTTTATTGCTTTAGGTTTTCGTTCACTCATTATCTCCCTTCCGCTCTGGAAGGAGCACAGGCCTTCAACAAACTTACGCTACGTCTTCCTGTCCTGTACCATCAGCTGAAAGTCTTTGGGTGTCTCCTTTTCCTGCACCATCAGCTGAAAGTCTCTGGGTGTCTCCCTGTCCTGTACCATCAGCTGAAAGTCTTTGGGTGTCTCCCTGTCCTGTACCGTCAGCTGAAAGTCTTTGGGTGTCTCCCTGTCCTGTGCCATCAGCTGAAAGTCTGTTGGTGTCTTCCTGTCCTGTACCATCAACTGAAAGTCTTTGAGTGTCTCCCTGTCCTGTACCATCAGCTGAAAGTCTGTGGGTGTCTTTCTGTCCTGTACCATCAGCTGAAGGTCTTTGGGTGTCTCCCTGTCCTGTACCATCAGCTGAAAGTCTTTGGGTGTCTTCCTGTCCTGTACCATCAGCTGAAGGTCTTTGGGTGTCTTTCTGTCCTGTACCATCAGCTGAAAGTCTCTGGGTGTCTCCCTGTCCTGTACCATCAGCTGAAAGTCTGTGGGTGTCTTCCTGTCCTGTACCATCAGCTGAAAGTCTTTGGGTGTCTCCCTGTCATGTACCATCAGCTGAAAGTCTTTGGGTGTCTACCTGTCCTGTACCATCAGCTGAAAGTCTATGGGTGTCTTCCTTTCATGTACCATCAGCTGAAAGTCTTTGAGTGTCTCCCTGTTCTGTACCATCAGCTGAAATTCTTTGGGTGTCTTCCTCGCTTCTGTCATGTCTGCCTCCAATTCTCGTCTTCAAGTGTTCTTTGGTCTCCCTCTATCTCTCTTATCATGTGGATTCCAGAACTGCCTTGTAATACTATCAACTGATTTCTTCCGTGTTTGTCCTATTTATCGCCAGCGTCTTATTCTCATCTCTTGTGGCACTGGGCTCTGTCTGGTTCTTGTTATCATTTCCACGTTAGTGATTTTGGCATACTATTCTGCGCAATCACCCAATTATGAAAATCTGTAGCTAACCCATGTTTTTGGTTTTGGAATGGCCTTATCAATTGGCATCATTTTTAAACTATGAAAACGGGACCCAAAGATGCAGCAATAGAGAATGCAGTCAACGACCCATAGCTTGACTGCTTGCATCAGGGTCAGCGAGCCAGAGCTGACCAAGACCCTACTCCACCTCCATGTGGCGGTCCTGGAAACAGGCTGCATCACTGCAGTCTGGCTGAGAGAGTAGGGATCGAAGAGGGAAGGAAAACCCGGTCCCAAAAAATGCCGTGCTGAAGTCGGATGTGTCGGCCGAAAGGCGCAGATATCACAGCTCCAGCGTAAACAGACACAACGCAACCAACGTCCTTTTCAGGACGAACGAGTGTGGCCGTGTACGTTATACGGCACTAGTAGTTATATTGATTTTATTTGGTCAGAGTTAATTCTTTATATGTTGTTGTAGTTCAAGTGCTAACTGGCCTTCCGCCAGAGATGGTAATACTTGACTTCTGCTCATTTTTCTTCCCAGCTTCGTTCTTCCCTTTTATGTTTAGTGATAAGCAAAACAGTCTTAACATGACAAGGTATAATCCAAATGAAATACTGTAAAGTTCCACAAACAGCAATGCAGTATATGTTTATTGACCGTCGTTTGACAATGTCGTAGATTTACGATAGGTGAATTAAGACTCAGATTGGTCCCTTCTGAATAGACTAGAACATGATGTGACTCAGTGAGAGAAGATATAAGAAAATAGTTTTCACAAGTGAGATGGTGGAAAAATAAGTAATTCTGTCTCTGAGCTCGAGAAAATCTCTCGCTCAGCCTATCTCTGTACAACAGAAAATGTATGTCAGACAAATTACTCAGTAATATATATATATATATATATATATATATATATATATATATATATATATATATATATATATATATATATATATATATATATATATATATATATATATACTCTATATCAACCACTCACAGACACGAACACATAAGGGACGAACGTTTAGACGTACAGACGTGAAACTATATCTATGGAATATGAATATTTGTTTGGAACAAGCTGACCGACATACTTAAATAAGTTTATGTAAATTTATATTCTTATAAAGAATATACTTGTCCACAACGAAAAAAATAAGTTTGCTTATCCACGTGAAACACATATAAATACACATAGGTTAATGAATTACTAAAAAGTCCAAACAAATAAGACCCATAGGTTAAGGAGTAGACCCAATGTAATTTTTTCCCTCTATGTTTAGCCCACGATCCTGTTAGAAGAAAAGTGATAGCCCCAAAGAGTCACGGATTTATGCGCTATAGTCTAAGATTCCTCCTCTATAGTTTAAGAACAGAGTTAATACCTGAATCTAGTCTAAGAAGAAAACAGCATTAGTAACAAACTTGCATAAATGAATTTTCAAAGTGGGTGCATAAATCAAATCATTAAGGAATCACTAAATCCTGCATTCTCTTTCTTCATTCAGCCGTGGCCACGGGCGTACTTTCTTACCTACAACGTGTGTAGTAACTTCTGGAACAATACTTAGGACACGCACATACAGCAACTCCCGTGTTATTTTTGGCCAAGGAAACCCCAGTTCCACAAAGACAGGTCGAATTCACTTCTTCATGGAACGTTTTCTTGGTTATTATTATTTAGGAGTTCTGGTTAGATCACATTTAATTTGTCCAGGCAGGAAAGTTAACAGCGCGTACAGTGTCAATGGCTTGAAGTTTCCAGTAACTAGGAATGACAGGTCGGTGACTTCTCTCCATATAACAATTTTTGGTCACACCACAATTAGTCAAAAATGTCGGACATGTTATTGATTATAATATTTCTCTCGCCACGGAGGCTGAAGGTACAATGAGATTGCTGGGAAGAATTATAATCTGGCTCGATAGGCACAGTTATTTCATTTAGTATTAAAGTTAGTGAGGTGAGTACTCTGTCTATTTCTGGATGCACACACCATGCCAGACAGGTGATAACTTGGAAACTCACTTATTTAAATTACATCAATGTTTCTTCTAGTTTCTTGTCATATACTGAAACAAAACCGCTGGTAGATGGTTTGGCTGACCCAAATTGTATAAGGAAGAGAAAAGTACAAAATACTTAGCCATAATATTATACACACATCCTATCCTACCCCACGTAAAATATACTGTTCACTTCGTTTATTAACTTTAAGTTAGAGACTATAAGCTTAGCGCTTGTCTCACCGTTTAAACTTTCGTGAAATAAATTCTAATCATTTAAAAGAATCAATCATCATGAATTAGAAATACCTAAGTATCTCGTCAATACTCAATGATGAATCAGTGCATTTAATAGTTAGTTAAAAATATTCTCGGACTAGTTACTAGCAATTTAGTTAAATTTATTATAAGCCGAATGAGTTTTTAGCTAGAAATTATAATTTATTTTGCTATCCACTGTAACACGGTACTTAGAGAAAATATAACTGACTTCCATTTAATCGCTCTACACATAAATCTAGTAAAGATATAATAGGCGATTTACCACTTACTCACTCACAAATACTATCAATATATTATTTACCTTCACACAGCCTACTAAGACTATTCTTCAACGAAACTGAGAAATTCTACTTAAATAAAGTGATTTCTAGAACGAAGCTAGAATGTGTCTAGAGAACTGCGGAGTCTGGAATGAATGAAGTCTAAAACTGCTCTGGTATAAATATATCTCTGATGAAAGGAAAATGGTTACGTCTAAAACCCCAAGACAGACTCAAATTCCAGATGTTTACACCTTGGGAAAATCTACATATTCCTATCTCATTCTGCGCATCAAACAAATTTCTTCGCCCTCATGCCGAACCAGATTCACTCTGTTGCGTACGGACTCATTTGAGAACCAACGTAACGTAAAAGACCAGACCCCGTGCGAAGATTTCCTCGACTTACAGGATCACACGAATACTGCCTGCAGACTATGGCCATAAAACGTAATACAAGCGAACTCGTCTTAGATCTAAGATTCCCTTATATCCCTTGTCTAGAACGAGTTAACACGATTCGATCTCTGGCGTTTAAAATTAACGTGAAACCGGCTCGCGTTACTCATTACGTCTGCTCGTAAACCTACATCAAAGAAAATGCAATTAAATGCTTGCTAATCTTAGAAAAGAAATGACAAAAGTTAGAATGGGAGAATTTTGTCCCAACGGGCGTGGATGATGGAGACGTAGAAGACGAAAATAAAGACAAAGAAAAAGATATAAGAAATCGATAACATAACCTCTGTCACAGACAAGTACCGGTATTTTCACAAATTTGACATGTTCGTTACTCACTTATAAACAAAATAGTGTATACATCCAAAAGAAATATATCCAACAGAAGGAAAGAAAATAATAAACTGATCTTGATAATCTCAAAGACGAAGTTCATCTAACACTACAAACTACCTAGCACAAATTTCTTTTTTGTATGTAATATCATTCTTCTAAATCTAAAAACTATAAACTCTCTGTAAAAATCCTTCCTAAAGTCCTAAAAATCTGTAAAAGCCTGTCTATCCCTCACATTTCTCCTTTTTATACACAGCTACTTCTTTTTCCCGCCATTTTTCACACGACTCACTCTTTTTTTCATACGTTACAATTTTCTTCACACGGCTCTCCAATTTCAGACATTTTGCATATGGCTTTCTGTTATTTCGACATTTGTCTCACACGTCTTTGGTTTCTTTTCGACTTTTGTCACAACTCTCTTTTCCACCTAAACAAAGGAAAAAACCCAAATCACAACATTCATTTCCCACTTTCCGCGCCTAGCTCTCATTCATTTTTATCATCTGGGACTGCCCTATATTTGCCCTCTCAGAGGAGTGCCTACTGACTAAACTTTGAATGATCCTGTGTGTTGTGTGAAAACGTCTTATTTGCTTTTAATGTCGGTCATTCCCATATGTACCATATTATAGCACGTATAAATGCTAGTGTCGTAGCAGGGATAATGCTAGCGTAGAAGGCCATGCGGTCACATACGGCCCGGGCCACACAAATGTATCCCAGATATATATATATATATATATACTATGACATTGGAATATACAAACAAGGCAATATTAATCTATAATTTTATAATGAAATATGAACTGGAGCTGTACGCTCTCGTAACTGTCAATATAAAACATGGTAAACATAATGCAATCATATGATACAGGCGACCCCATCCTGCCACTGCGGTCAGTGATTTACCAGGATGTATATGTGTCTTAAACACCAAAATCTGGACAAGTTGTGGTGAACTGTCTATGTGTTCGTCGTAAAATCTATTTATAGTATTATTAATCTGGTTACACGGTGTTACACAGTGTAGTGGGTTTGATGGTATTGTATGATTGTGATATTACTTAGTGTGATGCATGAGGTCATCTGTGAAGGCTCCTGAGATAAATGTAGCTGTGAATTTTCAGAGGGCCCTTCTTGCTACCACTACGACCTCACACCTATCTTTTTTTCTAATGAATGTGGCTACGTTGAAATTCTAGGGTACTGATATGTAATGTGTTGTGGTTGTTTGCATACACACACACACAGATATTTAACAAGTCTAATAATATTAATAAAATGTTATAACACACTGAACTAACTCAAGCTGTGTAAAATTTTTGATAATAAATTTTCTTTAAGTTTATTTGTTCTGAACCAAGGTTTTATTTTGGTCAGAACATATGAAAGGTTTTGTAATTATTAATGAAATGCAAGAATATATGGCATAATAAATGAAAGGTGTGTACATATGTATTTTACAAGACTAGTTACTATTACTACTGTTTATAGTTGTAATTGATCTGGGAGAACGATTAATGGATGTGCTGTTGGGGTGGCCTCATCACTCCCTGTCTATGGCGACTATACATTGTCCATTTATTGATGGGCATATAATTGGTGTGTTAGAAAATAAGTTGAGTTGGTGAATTTCCAGCAGGCCAGACGCTCACGTATCTTGAATGAGTAGCTCTGGTGCTGGAATCTGGTGGCCCCACCTTTCCGTGCTTATGGGCAATATAAGGCTGCTCTGCCAAAATATAAACTGCACGGGTCCATTCTTGTATATTCAACACCTCATTTGACACCACATTGGTGCCAAATAAAAAAACTCACAGTTCTGCAATAAAAGTATTGGTCATGTGTCAGAATTCCATCCTCTAAACCATTTCTGGACACAACACTACACACAACAACACCACATAGACGGGTCAGATCTCTTTGACCATACAACACATCTTACCAAGTTGGTTTCACATAGGATAAGTTCCCCCAGACTACATATTCTGAAATATGTTCATTAGCTTTCTGCCATAGAATAGGATAGGTGATATGTTCCACTGATCTCAACACTTGATCCGCCTTTCATAATCCTTGCTGGAGTTTATGTATTTTATTTGTCTCTAGACCCTGAACTGGGGCGGGGGGTCTAGAGCGAATCCTTACTTGTTGTAAGGGATAGATTTTGATATGGCAGTATCAAATCACTCGAAACATTAAACAAATATTAAAATATTATACAAAGAAATACTTTCAGTCTTACAAGAATTATGAATATAGAACACAGTTATCTGCTAGCAAAACTCAGCTGAGCTGCTGGCTTTAGTATGGCGTCCCTCTAAATATTTCAATTAGCTTCTGGGAAATACACCACTGAATTATTTACTGTGTCTACTAGGACAACTTATGACGAATGGCAAAAATGCGCGTCTGAGCGCCGATAATATATTCATCTATGGCCAATCACCGCCTTTTTTTTCTTTTCAAATTCAAACCACCTACCAAAAAGTCATTTCAGTCATACCTCAGTCAAGTATGCATTATTGTCTGTTGGTCCGTCTGTCTCTACTTGCGTTTCACAAAAAACACACTTGTTTTTTGAACCAACTCTGCCTTCCCCTACACAATTTTGCCTTTAACTCTTTAAGTCCCAATCGACTTTATAAAGGCTCAGGGGTTAGACGCGCTTGGCCCAATCGACTTTAAAAAGCCTTTAGTATATGTGCCTCTGTTTGAGACTGTTTCTAATTATAACTACCCACAAAGTCATTTCCGACTGCAAGTACATTCTTTTAAATACCGCACGTGTTTAAGAGTGAACGTGTTTCTGTTTTGAGATATTTATTTTAGATTTTTAAAACGATTTTTTTAAACGCATATCCTCCATTTTATCTTGAATAACTAATCATTTTTTTAAGCGCATATCCTCCATTTTACCTTGAATAACTAATCATTTTTCAATGAAAGCTTTTATACTTGTAGCACAAGAGTAAAGTACATCCAATTACCTTCAGTTTCATATACAACAACAAAGTTATTTATGCATATGAACATTTTAAAAAATTATTTCCAAACAACAACAATAAAAACGCACTGGGGTGGCCATTTTTGCTTGGGCCAAACCCACTTTTTTGCTTGGGACTGAAAGAGTTAAAGTTATTTTTAGCCACAATTCTCCACCCCATCCCCTCTCTTTCATTCCAACTAGATTTTAGCACTTGAGTCTCAAGGCCGCAGTTTTTGAAAATTAGTGACATTTTTTTGTTTCAATGCAGTCGCTCGCTGATATGAACAACACAGTCTTTTGTCAATATCTTTCTTATTATCTATCAGTCTGTATAAATGAAAGCATATTATTTCACTGCTCAAGATGGGCCATCCGGCCAGCTAGGTTTTATATTCCTAACATTATTATTAAGAAAAAGTTACTTTTCAAGGTTAGTTGGTTTTTTTGAAATATTTTCGAGCATCTTCTGTAATGCGTTCGTCTCTGAATTCAAATAAACGGACTAAGTTATCGCAAAAGCGTCCAAGAAATGACTGTTGCGTATAATAGCTAAGGTCCCTTTTGTCGATTTCTTTACCTTGTGTCAACTTGGGGACGTGAATTTTTTCCTAGCCCCACCAATTGCGTCTTTTTAGCCTTGCTAGTTTCAAGCACGTGTTCAGTCATATTTTTTCCTTTTGATCTCCGTTCTCATCCCGTTCCAAGGGTAAACGTTTTGCCTTCACGTCTAACAATTTAATTTCCATGGCGGGAGTGACCCGCGGCGTGGGCGATCATGTATTCTAGTAGCTTACGCGTTAGTTTTTATCCCTACATTTTATCTTTGGAGATATTTTAACGTTGTATCACGGTTAATTTTATGACACACAGCATTTATTTGTTTTAAATGTCTCTAATCTCCAACTTATGTAATGGTCGTTACTATGAGGGAGGACAACAATACCGATACAAATAACTCGGGTGGTGGAGTATGAACGATCTCAGTAACACACGAACCCACTACCAAACTGTTTATAGGTTCGTCATCAAATAGGAAACCTGCATACAAATGCTGTGCATTATAATGGACAAGAATTTTTCAAGAAAATATACTGCAGCGTTCCGCTTACAATGTGACATAGGTCAGAAAAATACTGGTACATCAATATGTTATGTTCATTTCTCAATACAAGGTTTATCAACATGTGAACATATCCGTTAACATGTTAGCGATTTCTCATGGAATCGTCATGGTTGTGCATGTAACAATGTAGTATTTCGCCAATCCGCGAATTGTGTTGATTATCATATAAATTGTACACAATTTGCAAAATATATCATCAAGTCAAATTTTAGGTAACAATATATGTCTCAATTATTTAGTGGCTTGGGGTGCATATTGGGATAAATGACGGAGTAGGGTTTATCACCATGGGAGGGGAACGAATGTCAGTCATAGGAATGTACTCGGGGGTCGTAGGGTCGTTAGCTGTGTCAGTGGCGGTAACAATGTCCTCATTATCTTTTACCGATGTCTGCTGTGTACATCTCATCTTCTTGTACACATGGTTTGTATACATTTTACAGCTTAAAGTTTAAAACACCAATTATACTAGGCAAAATCAATAGTCCTGACACTCTAGTGTGTCAGGTCATGGCCTCTGGTGTGTAGACAGTGTCTAATTCTAAAATAAGGGTAGACATATCTACTGCCTGTAATGGGGGTGGTTGAGGAGGGACAGTAAACATAGTCCTGGATTCAGGAATGCGAGAAGGGGTTTCCCAGACTACGATGAAGTATTTATAGACTTTGATAGACACGTTAACATAGGTAAAGTCCTTTTGAATAGTGGAGGATGCTTGGAACGGGGCGTCGATTCACAACGATCTGTCTGTGATGGAGCATGTCGGAGAAGGTGACAGGAGGTGGAAAGGCGTTTGGGTGTGTAGGGAAGAATAAATTTGACGTCTGATTCGTCATACATCTGTGAGAAAGGGTCGTTGGCTTGAATAATGTGAATAGCCATATACGATCATTGAGGTTGTAGACTAAGGGTAACATGTGTGCGAATCGAATTGTTCGAGTACAAATGGTATGTGTCTTAACAGCATCATTAAGAAAAATCACCAAAATACATTCTCGATGCGATTGAACATTATAAAACGGTCTTTCCATAACACAAAAGGAAAGCGGTGAGTTAACACATTCCAAAAAGCTCTCATGTGTCACAATGGCAAAATACGCGTGTGCTTTGTTAATAGCCATTTCGTATGCTGTCGTATCATATGTGGCGAGGGGGTGGATGTTGGTGTTACTATCATAGGTAATAGAGGGGGGAATAGGTGTAGGGATTGAGTGAATCATATACAGGTCATACTCGTCATTACAATTATTAGAGGAATACCGAGAACACGATGAGTTCTGACTGCGAAAGAATCGCGTGAAGTCGTAAAGAATTGTTGTACTGAAAAAGATTATGATGTTGAACTAGTGATGGACGGAGTGTATGTGGGAGGATAGTGGACAAGTGGTTGAATACTTCTAGAAGATAGTGGGAGGTAAAAGTGAGGGAGGTAAGCGACTGAACTTGAGCATGTCTATGTGTGACTCTAACATTGTTAGTGATTGTGTAATGTGTGCGTATAGTGTGTTTGCTTTTGTCACAAATTCATCAAGAATAAAAAAGAGTTTTAAAAAAACTGTTGTAAAGCAATAGTCCAATTTTCCTTATTTTTGTTTGATTTTTTTTTAGATTTTCAAAGGCAAAAGTGGTGTAATGGGTACAATTGTTGACTACGTCTCTAAGATCCTTGAGTGCTCTTCTAATCATAAAGATTTCGTACCTAACACGCTCTAAAAGATTTGAATAACTAGAGAACTGAGATAATTTAAATTTCTGTTTAACCTGGATAACATAGTGATCTAAATGTGCGAATGTTTGCGACAGTTCTTAAATATCTTGACGTAGCGGTGCAAAAGATGTAATCATAATAACAGTCCATGTTGACGAAGAATCTGAAATAATTCTATAACATTCAAACACAGTGGTGTTATGCTATAATAATTTGTAAGTATATCTGGGTGTTGCAGACGTCGTAACTGTCACTATCATCAGTATCATCAGCAGGATCTTGACTGAGGCTAACATCTTTCTGAAAAAAATAAAATTTCCTACCAAATAAAAAAAAATTGAAACAAGTGACTTTAGATGATGGCGGGGAATGAGGAGAAGTACCATGTAGAGAGAGTACTCGTTGGGTACTTTAGCTGGGAGAGTACCTTTTTGTTATTAGAGAAGATTGATTCTCCAATAAACCAATAATCGTTGAACAGGACGTTTACGATGTAGACATGAGGAACTTGGCGATGTCCATCAAGGTAACTTCTTTCCTCGTCAATCGTTGATCACAAGAGGATGGCGTATTTCGCACTGTCGAGTGGGTGGTGGCTCCAGTTGTCGAGGGTAAGGATGAAGTAGTTTTACAAAGGTGCACCTCATGCTGCGTCTTGTGCGGCTGTCTGCGTGTTCTTCGCAATTTCATACGTATGTGCTCTTGGGGTAACCTCGCAAACTTTGTTAACGGTGGGGAGTCATCTGTTGAGGCAGAATATGGGCGCTTCGTTGCCGTGCGAAATTCAATGTTGTCTGGACTGATCATATTTTCGTGGTCACTCTCGGGATGTGCCGTATCAAGGTCAGATTCGTGTCTCAATGAAAGTGATTGAAGAATAATATCATCTTCCTTAAGTGTGCATGTAGCGCTGTCTGCGTTTTCTTCATTGGATGGTGCTGTGTGTCGAGTGTCATTATCTTCAGTTGTGAATTCCTCTACATTGAATCACTTGCAGGGGCGTCTCGTCTTCACTATCCCACTGTTCATCAGAGTGGTAGTTGCTTGTTGAAGGTTGTTCATTTGTATAGTATGGTTGTTGTACAATAGGCTGGCAGGAATCTATCCTGGTGTCAGGATGTTCTGGATTAACTTGCTCGATCTGTAACCTGGTAGTTCGATACTCTAGTCTTTCGCGTAACTCAGCGAGGGGAATATCGTATTCACTGTCGGATGTGCTTCTATATTGTCTCATTCTGTTGACTGCGTCACGAAATCTGTCGTTTTCAGAGGTGTGCCGTTCTGCTTGTGAAACACCGTTGTCTGTGCTAGATTCTGACGTAGTGCTGGATGGTTGATAATATAATGCAGCTTTTCGTATTGGCCTATTTGTGGTCTCTTTAGGTGGTATAATGGGTCGATGATCATCTTTTTTTATTTGCGTGACATGGGCCTTGGTAAAGATATTTCTTTCTTGGTTCCAGATCTTGTAATTAGTCGGGGTTGTCTGCCATCGTCTGTACGGTACAAAGTTAATGTTCTGGGGTTGATTGCAAGTGACCATATTCACGCATCGTTTGATTTCTGGTTGATGTCTATCCATGGAAATAAACTTTCGTGACTGCCGAATTATAGTTGTTCTCGTCTGCTGTGGGTATCCTCCAGGCAGTTGAGAATACTTTTGAAGGTTGTGCATGATGCTGGCATCCTCATCATGTAAAACATAATGTCACAGAAACATCTGCTGGAAGAGCATGTGACTGGTTGATGCAGGCGTCCTAAAAGAGGACCAACTGCAGTGGTAGCTCCATGCTCCGTAAGGAGTACAAAGAAGAATGAATGAATGATGTTGGTTTACTAGACACGAACATCCTGTCCTACCTCTAAGAATGTGTCACTCGGTCCCCACCTATAAATTGGAATGTTAGGAAATAATCGTGTCTGTTAAAACAAAACGAACTTCAGGATCCAACTAGGTCTATATTTCATTTTTTCTACGTTTACTCACGTGACGGAGCTAGCTAATTAACTCTTACAGCACGAGAGACAAGTATTCAACGCTGATTTGTCTAGGCTCTTGTGACGGTAGACTAGTTTTCGTTGCCGGCGAACTATGTTCTGTTTTTGTTACAGTTTGATATATTATTAACCCTCATTCAACTTCCCTTACAACCATATATAACGTTACCATACTTTCTTTAAAACTTGGAAAGAACCAAATCTTAAACTTTAAAATTATATTGACACACTCACGGGGGGTCTCTGGTGAGACACGAAAGAATAGGCCTATTGTTTCCTCAAGCATATTGTTTAAGGCTGACAACTTCATCGTGTGAAACAAATCGCTAGAGAGACAACCGCGGCAAGAACATACGAAAGTTTGGTTCAGCCTTCCTGCAAGCGGACCACGTGCAAATTGTGGCTCAATGTTTCATACGGAGCACACACAAAATGATGCTGCTGAACAGTGTAGTGATGAGTACTCACGTCGGTCCTCGAAAACCTTGTCTATTAAATGCTCTAACATGTTCTTTGACAAATTTATCCTAGTTAACCTTGACGCGTCTAGTGCTTCCATACTTAGTCGACCTTGATCCTCATCCATGTCTAGCCCGCCATGAAAGCGTTCGTTTTTAAAAGCACTATTATCAATCCTTCCAGACACACCTGTGTTTAAATATTTTAAGAGCTTCTGGAAATAGTAGCCAGAATGACGTAATATTGTCATTTACGACTGTGCGTTCCTCAGGTTTAGTGTTTACCTGACAGAAACTTTTTTAAAAAAATATGAGTTTTGATTTGTGCTGGCGAGGTGCGCTCCGTTCAACCTAGATACAAAGTCCGTCGGTTATATTAGGGCGCAAATCGAAATATGAAAGACCCTGTGGTTTGGATACTTCTTTGGCACTTTCAACTGATTTTCACTCGTGAAAAAAGAACAGAAAAGCGAACCTCAAAGCTAAAATGTGAAGTATAATTAACAGTTCTTGTACATGGAGCAGTCAGGCAGATTATAATTTCTCTCATGTTTAATTTTTCAATCAGTTTTTATATCACAGACATACTTACTGTGTTCATAGACGACTCAGCTGAGTAGCTCAAGAGGTTGTAGACAAAACTCACGATAACAATTATATCAATCACCACGGTCATTATCCTTCAGTTCTTTAATGAACCAAGGCCTTCAACCCATCATGTCAACTCATCCTGTTCTGCGCAATTTCATCAGGGTGTTTCCATGTTGTTCAAGTTTTGCTTTTGGCTTTACGTTTCTACTGGATAGAACAACCGGCCGAATGTCCATTCCCCCTTTGTCAATTTCTACGACTTGTGTGTTACAGTATTATTATACTTACCTCCCCTTCCGGAGCCGAAATACAATGGCAAATGAAGTTTGTATTTCTCGCAGAAATTCTTGAAGCCACGCAAACATTAATACCTTAATATAGCTGGCAGTTGTTCTTGCAGGTGAAATATATAACTGCTTTAAAATCAGATTTGACCGCTGTAATAATGCGTTCAATATCACGTGATTATTACCTCAGAAATCAGTTCTGACCGCTGTAATAATGTCTTTAAATATCACTTTATTATCTTCTCTGATGATTTCAGCTAACAGACACACGAAGGTCATTATTTTAGTTGTTCATTCTCCAGAGAACAAAGAGCTGTAACTGTTACTTACTAAATATTTCTTTGTGCCTTTTTCTGGAGTTTTCCATGACGTTTTAAAAATTCTCTTTCTCATAAAGAAAGTTTTTTTTCCCCCTCAGTCTTCGCTTTATTGCAAATAACGTGAGCACTTTTCCCCTGTATTTATGACAGAGCAGGCGTAATGAACCATATTTGACGAAGCATGGTCAGGTCATGTGAAGGTGCAAAGTCCAAACTACATCACAGTAGGGAATTGCTAAAGCTGTTGTCGTTAAACAACACGCTACTCCTTCCAGCTCTAAAGATGTATCATCTGTTACAGCCAAATTCCGCAGAGAAAAATTTTCCCTTCACGATTCGGACATTTCACGTACACGTTCTTCTTTTCTTTCTTAACGTGCCACGCCAGCTGGCCTAGGTGATCACGTGCTTCCACTTCTTGTCTTCAGTGCTCTTTGTCAGTTCTTATTTTGACTTCTTTCAATGCTGTAATGTTAAACTGTTCAGTTCCTTCTCTGTTTGTCTCATTCTAATTTTTTCTTCAGTTTTTTCCTGTTCGGCCACCACATTCCAGAGTTCGTCTTCTTCTCATAACATGTCCAAAGAAAATGGATATCTTCCTTTTCATTAGTGAACATCCTTCCATTGCGAACTGGTCTTTTTCAGGGCATCCTCATTACTTTTTTTTTAAAAATACCCATGGTATACTCAACATATTTTCTGTAAATCTTTTCTGTCTGGTTTTAGGATATTGTATTTCTTGTTTACGGCAAGACACAACAAGGCAAAAATGCTCGTTTTACTTTTGCGACATGTAAGTTTTACTGCTGATCGGTAGACAAGTAGGACATAATAGACGAGATGGATTGAAATGAATCGAAGTACTGGTTGTGCTTAGACGATCCAATTGTTAGTTTTCATTCATCAGTGTTTTTTTCTTGTTTGGGCTCTTTATGGAATGGAGCCACCACAACTACTGGTCCCCTTGAAGGAAGCTTGCATCAAAGCCCTGGTGTTTTTGTGTCGGTCATTTGTGTAGCTATTGAATTTACACGATGATGTTGCCATCTGTCGTACGGTAGGTTAATTGGTTTATTGGGCCCAGTCTAGGTATAGAGTAATGGTTGACTGATACACGAGAATGTATAGAAACTAGGTTTCACAGGTGGTAGGTTGAGGGAAAGATATGTCTCTGGAGTGAGTAGGTTTCTCTCATCCAGCCTATCCGTACAACTATGCTTTGTTACAAGACAGTCTTTGCCTCCCTATCTAAAATAATAACAGGTTACTCTACACACACACAACAATATGGGACAACAAGACACACAAACGTGAAAAAAACTAAGTATAAATGGGCATGGGTCTGACTCACACAAAGTTAAGTTTTCTTGTTGTTTATTGTCACTAAACAGTTTACAACATCAAGTTACCCAAAGATATCAAGAAAATCATTTACATATAGAGGAAATAAAGAAGAATGGTGCGCCTTCACCGTATAAAGGAAAATAACCCAAAGAAAATATTAACCCAAAGGTTGAAGGTTAGCACTAGGTTTACAGAATAACAATATTGGTACAATATATGACCGAGTAAAGTAAACAAAATCAAACCACCAACAATTAATAGATAATTTCCAGCAACAATAAAATCAACACACGCTCTCTCATTCATGTGGCCAGCTCTCACACTCTTATCTATGTTTTTGTATTCTTCCCTTGGGTCTGTGGTATCCCTTGGTAAATTTATTCCACGAACATAATCCCTACTGTTACTGTTGACTAATGTATCACCCCAGCTGTCGAGGATAAAATTGGCCCCAGTTCATCCCAAAAAAAAACTAATGAGGTGAACACCGAATAAGTTTACTTCCACGATGAATCCTGGTGAAGATATAAGTCCTAAAGGGGTGTCTTCACTGTTCTAAAAAACGAACACTGTTCCTCCGATGGGTGCACAGGGGAATGTGATTCTAGATACAGGAACTACAACTGAATAATTTCGTTGCGACAACTCTTGCAGTGTTGAGGGCGGGCGGGGAAAAACAGTCTTGTTTCCTGCTCGTCTGGAACTTCTATCAGGATATAGGGTTACTACAAATATTTAATAGTGTCAGAATCCTTGGTGTTTTACGTTTTAAGAGAGGGGAACACTTCTAGAAAATCTGGAAAATTCCGGTTGCGACAAATGTTACAAATGATGATGATAGATTTTCTATCGGCCGACTCTTTGCCAGAGGGCCAGTCCTGCACAGTGTATATATTAGTACTCCACTTGGATTACAACTGTCAGGTGTTGTGGAAAAATAATAATAATGTTTCCAGGTATACACCACTTGTGGGCTGTTAAAATAATATTTCTGGATTTAGTAAGTCCAGTAGTTAAATTACAGTCACACCGTACAATCGGCTAGTATACACTTCTAGCATGAAATGGAATAAGGAAACGAAAAAAAAGACCGCTGGTCGTCTACTTGAGGATCAGGTCTGCGAAAAAATACAAGAAACATTTGTAGAAAAATGCTACCACTCTATGTAAATATAAATATGTATAGACGGGGACACGACAGTCTTTCCTCAGCTCTGTCAAATCCTGACGAATTTAAAAGATACACGGTGTTCGTTCTACGCCTACACACACAGACATTGCTGGCCGCGGATTTTGGGTCAGACTGAGTCGATGAAAACTCTCCCGCCCCTTCTCGCGGCTGGCAAGTCTATCACAGTGTGTTATTTATTATTTATTCCTCATAATGTGCCACGTACAACTTATCACCTATACTTTAATGCTATTAGGTTGTCGGTGTCTGTTAATTTGTCGTATGGCATTTAAAAAAATAATAATAGACACTATAATAACAATAATTATCAAATGAAATATAAACAGTATTTATTTCCTCCCACTATCAGTCGTTTAACACTTCTAAGTTCGGTCTGGTTAACCGTCGTGTTTATCTCTCTCTCCTGGAGAGTTTAGTGATGCGTCGGTCTACACTGTAAACAAAATTTACCGTCTCGTCTCAGCTAGGTAGTGGTCGGGGACGTGGTCTAACAATTTATTTGAATAACTGGTTATGAAACTCGCTACGCGTTATTTTATTTAATTCGCCTTACTAGCGAAAAAAAAAGATCTAAGTGAAGTATTTAACCGTATGTTCAAATTGTATCACTGAAAAATACTTCTAACACTAGAACTATTTACCAGAAAATCCAGAATTAAAATACTCCACGAATCACTTTTTAACCAATAATCCAAAAGAAATGGTTATGTCTACGTGCTAGACTTTCTTCTCAAATTCTGACTGACACTGGTGGTTGGGTTAAAGAAAACAGCAATATATTTATCATTGGATTTCTTTCATCTCTAATGGCGTTATTTCGCACTACTGCGTGGGACAAAAATTCAGAAGCAGGGATGCAAGATAAGGCTTACGTTTCGGTCTTCCAGAGGTTCTCGTCTGGAGTGGTGACCGACATCAAAGACTTTCTGCTCTCCTAGCGGTTTTACCTGTCGAATGCTCGTGTTCCGAGATCAAAGGATATTAGGGATTTTTAGATTTCCCCTGAGCAAACTTCAAAGGGTCAGTTCCGCCTTTCTCACTTGCTGTCTGTCTGTCAAGTATTATATGATTGACAGATAAGCTCGCGTGAGTGGAAAGGAGTAAAACAAAGCGGGATTTGTTTCCTGTTATGACTGACAGGTCAACGAAGATTTTAAACACTGCGTTAGCCCATGTTTACAGGAAAGAGGGCGGGGAAAAAAGGGTGAGCTGTCGAAATAGACATTTGGTATAATGCATGTTTAGCTAGCAAATCAGAGAGCAGCTATAAGGTTACAATAAGCTGTCAGATTACTGTAGGCTCTTTTCCAGTACACGTCACACCATTGCCATACGCAACATTATTTTAATAAACTCTTACAAGTGCCTAAGAAGCAGTAATCCTGTTCTCCAACTAAGAACTTTAACTCTAGTGAATACACTCATAACTTTATATATAAAGATAATACACAAAGCAGCAGGTTTGATTTATATTTAACATGTTATTTGTAGCGTTTATACTAAATATGTTATCTGTAGGATTTTCACTTAATTTTACCTTTTAAGTGGAAACTAAAAAATGTATCTATAGAGTTAAAAGTAATATTTATCCGTAATGTTTATATTGAAGAAACAAAAACTTTATTTGTACAGCTTATACTATAATTGTATCGGTGACGTTTAAATTGATATTTGTATCTGCTCTGTTGTCTGTAGGGTTTTTACCATGACGTTATCTGTTGAGTTCCTACCAAAACATGTATCTGTTGCGTTTAAAAGAGTATTTTATCTGTAGTGTATATAAAAAACAAAAGCTTCATCGGTAGAGTTTTTACTATAACTGTATCAATAGACATGAGAGTTTTACCAGATATTACAAGTTTCTGGATTGTGTGCACAAACAACATAAACATTGCAGGAGACTCTGCTGGAAGCATCAACAATCTAATGATTATGCAATCAAGCATTTTTTTTTCTAAGCTATCTTGATTTGTTATTTTCACACAATCTCGTCTATCATTCTTTCTACTTTTAGCAGCTGCAAGAATATGCACAATGTCGCGTGGTAAAGCTGTTACCGCTCCTGTAATAACCGTACATCCGACATAACAGCTCCAAGAGATGAGACAAAGTTGGGTAAAAATAGACGAATTTATGAGAGAAGGAGAACTATTATTTCTGGCAGCATTTTTCTCCATGCTGACGCGAGCTAAAAGCTTTCACACATCAGACAAAAATAAACAAAGGCTTTCCATACCGTCTTATTGCGTCCTTGTGATCTATGCTTAGCCATCATCTAGGACGCATGCGTCTGCAAGCACGTGCATCAAACTATCATAAAAACACAGGAAAGTAGTTAGAAACCTGGGGATACAAGAATTTGCCTCTAGCTTAGCGCTTCTGAAGAAATGTGAATTGGGCGTTGTTCCAGATTGGATGCCTTTACTTTCTTTTACAGCGGGTAGAACAGACAGGAGCATCCTATTGCGTTGGAGAAAAATTGAGCATAAACATTGATGGTACTGTAGGGAACAGTGTAATAAATCATTGTAAGACAAATATTGTGATAGTTTACCAAAATAAGTGGTAGATTATTGACGGGGCACATTAGGTGAAGGTAGTCCTATAGCACATACTGTGTTAGAGACTTCACTATACTATGTTCGGCTTCGTGAGGTGGGTTAACCAGTTCCCTTCCTCGCTGCCTTTGTTTTCCCTAACTCAAGAGAAGAGTCAGAAGCCCATTTACAGCTGGGTAGACTGGAGCGTGATGCCATCGTGTTTGGAACCCGGTACCTTTGCCGTGAGAGGCCAGCACTCTAACCACTCATCTCATCCTTCTATTTATAAGAAAGAAAAATATGGATAATTAATTTGTGGTAATAAAAGTTGAGCGTTAAATTCACAAAGTCTGTCAGGTACGGTTTCTGGGGTCTTAATAGACGACTAATTTCAGGTTGTGCGTGTGGCTCGCATAGATATTAAAAAGTAAGACAAGATTTTCGTTACAAATTTTCCAGCTAAGTTTAATTGGGGGTGTATACTCTATGTTATGTTAGCACTATAAGGGTGCACTGCCAGCTTGCCAGGGCTGTCGGATTTGTGTTCCTCCCGCAGGCGAATCCAGTATTCTCTAGGATAAGAGGTTGAGGGAGGCCAAGTAACACATGAAGAAGAGAGTTGTAGACAAACATGAAGTGAATGAAGAAGAGAGTTGTAGACAAACATGAAGTGAATGAAGAAGAGAGCTGTAGACAAACATGAAGTGAATGAAGAAGAGAGTTGTAGACAAACATGAAGTGAATGAAGAAGAGAGTTGTAGACAAACATGAAGTGAATGAAGAAGAGAGTTGTAGACAAACATGAAGTGAATGAAGAAGAGAGTTGTAGACAAACATGAAGTGAATGAAGAAGAGAGCTGTAGACAAACATGAAGTGAATGAAGAAGAGAGCTGTAGACAAACATGAAGTGAATGAAGAAGAGAGCTGTAGACAAACATGAAGTGAATGAAGAAGAGAGCTGTTGACAAACATGAAGTGAATGAAGAAGAGAGTTGTAGACAAACATGAAGTGAATGAAGAAGAGAGTTGTAGACAAACATGAAGTGAATGAAGAAGAGAGCTGTAGACAAACATGAAGTGAATGTGAAGAAGAGAGTTGTAGACAAACATGAAGTGAATGAAGAAGAGAGCTGTAGACAAACATGAAGTGAATGAAGAAGAGAGCTGTAGACAAACATGAAGTGAATGAAGAAGAGAGTTGTAGACAAACATGAAGTGAATGAAGAAGAGAGCTGTAGACAAACATGAAGTGAATGAAGAAGAGAGTTGTAGACAAACATGAAGTGAATGAAGAAGAGAGCTGTAGACAAACATGAAGTGAATGAAGAAGAGAGCTGTAGACAAACATGAAGTGAATGAAGAAGAGAGTTGTAGACAAACATGAAGTGAATGAAGAAGAGAGTTGTAGACAAACATGAAGTGAATGAAGAAGAGAGTTCTAGACAAACATGAAGTGAATGAAGAAGAGAGCTGTAGACAAACATGAAGTGAATGAAGAAGAGAGCTGTAGACAAACATGAAGTGAATGAAGAAGAGAGCTGTAGACAAACATGAAGTGAATGAAGAAGAGAGTTGTAGACAAACATGAAGTGAATGAAGAAGAGAGTTCTAGACAAACATGAAGTGAATGAAGAAGACATAGAAAGACATTGAGTTGACGGAATGGGACAGGAAGACTTGGCTTAAGTTTGTTGAAGGCTTATGCTTGAAGGGTGATGAGGATGATGATGATGTAAGTACAACCTTAACAGAATTGATCAACATCATCTAAAAATAGAGACTTATGAAGAGACGTGATGGATTTAGTCAAAGCAGCTTGAAGAAGCAGGAGGATTTTCGTATATGTCGATTGGGGAAAAGATATACACTGTTCAGTTTATCATCATGGCATGAAAGTATGTCAAGAACCGAACTTAGAAACATCATAAGAAACTGAGAGTCGTAACGAGACATAATGGACATTGTAATGATCGTGGCCATTTGAAGACGTAGGAGGGCATCCGTTTATGATGAGTACACAAGATGCGTTTGAGATGGACAACACTGGCTAGCAATAGGGAACTATATACAGACTATTACAGCACGTGGTAATCTGATCATCAGATGTACGGCCCTTTCGGCCCATTTTACTTTCCTCCCAAACGTGCGGTTGGAAACGTCTACTTAGGTCATGACGCTCAGGTTTCATCTACCTGTGGTTTCTTTTTCCCTGCGTGCACTACTACTTGTATTTCTGAAAGTTATCTCATACATTGTTTTATCGAGGCGTGATGCCCTAAGCTAAGCAAAAGGTCCGTCAGTTATATTACGGCGCCTGTCCAAATATAAAAATAAAACCTTGTAGTCTAGTATAACCGACACGGACCTTGTGTCTAGGTTGAATGGAGCACGCCTCGCCATAACAAGACAAAATAGTATTAAAAGAAATGAAACCAATTTATTTTGTTCGCAGTTCACGACAGAATGTTAACTCCTGGTTTGACCTATTCTAGAATCTTAAAGCTCTTATGAATGTTAATTATTTGTTTATATATAAACATACTGTCTTAAATTCCATTACCCATTGCGGTTGTTACACGGAAAGGACAAAGCGTTCTCATCAGTTTAGTCGTCTTTTAAGTTGGTTGGATAGCTATCGCGTGGATCGTTACATAATTATTATCTCAACAAGAATGGGAGCCGCGCTGGTGTAATGGCTACAACGTTGTACTGGCGACCAGGTTGTTCATGGTTCAAACCCGGCCGTCGGCGTTTGAAGAAATGTTTACGACCGGAAATTTGACTGAATAACCTGAACGGCTCCTGCACATAAATCCCGTGTGGATGGGAAGGAGCGAAGCTCCTGACCGGGTTGGAAGGAAAGTCCACTGACCCCCCAGCCTCGCAATGACATGTCATTGGGCCGAAAGAGCTGGAAAGCTCGAGTGCCGCTGGTTATAGAAAAAAAAAAATAAAAAAAAAAAAAATCTCAACAAGAAGCAAGCTTAATTCTGGAGGTTTTCACTCTCGCGCTTTGCAACACAAACCATTTCCTGGAATTCATTAATATACCATCCACACCTGCTCACCTGAGAATGAATTCAGTATTTTCATTTAAAATTTTCTGAGCATTTCTGGTTCCTTTTGAAAGTCAGTTACTTTTTTTATTGCCTTGGATACGCGCACAACTGCAAGTTCGAAACTCATGCCAGAAGCATAATGGGGAAACAACATCGTTACACGTAAAAGATTTACAACTTATGTTTTTGTCTTTTTTCTGCTGCAGTTGTTGGTAAATGTCGTGGGAATAGTTGCTTATGTTCTTGACAAGGTTTGAAATCTTTTTGATTTCTAGAAATCTTAATCTTCGTCATAATAATCATCATCATTATCAATGTCGTCATCATTATAATCATAATCAAAATCATAGTCATCATTATCTCATCCTTATTATCAGCATCATTATCTATCATTATTGTCATCATTTTAGTTTTCGTTCCGTATGGAGCATGGAGACACCATTGCAGCTGTCCCTCTTGGCACGAAGCCTGCGCATATTCATTCACATGCTCTTGCAGAAGTGGTTTCTATAGCATTTTGTGTCCCTTGATGAGATTACCAGCCTTATGGACAACCTTATATTAGTGCCTTGTACGACATGCTTGAGGAAGAAGTAAGCCAATTCTTTCTTTCTCTCATAAGAGAACGAACGAAGGAACGAACGAACGAACTTTATTTTCAAAGGGTTAAGAATTGGGCACGCAGGCCCGTCTGACATTCTGCCCTTCCTCTCTCTCTCATCATATATACTAATATCCTTTCATCCTCACATTTACTATAAGCATAATTAAGGCATTTATCATTATAAAAGTAATATTACATTTGCAATAATCATCATAATTAAAGTACGTTTTTAACATTAAAAAAGAATAATAATAATAATAATGAACGTAAAAATAAAATAAATAAAAATAAAAATAAACATTAATACATAGATAGATAGATAGATAGATAGATAGATAGATAGATAGATAGATAGATAGATAGATAGATAGATAGATAGATAGATAGATAGATAGATAGATAGATAGATAGATAGATAGATAGATAGATAGATAGATAGATAGATAGATAGATAGATAGATAGATAGATAGATAGATAGATAGATAGATAGATAGATAGATAGATAGATAGATAGATAGATAGATAGATAGATAGATAGATAGATAGATAGATAGATAGATAGATAGATAGATAGATAGATAGATAGATAGATAGATAGATAGATAGATAGATAGATAGATAGATAGATAGATAGATAGATAGATAGATAGATAGATAGATAGATAGATAGATAGATAGATAGATAGATAGATAGTTTATGGTGGTATATAATAAGAGACCCACAGGAACCTCACGACACAGACATTTTAGTGCCACAAAATGTAACAAACTGTAAATATATCAAACACACACGGAGACAAGAACAGACAGAGCAGAGCACAGTGATAAGACGACAATCAAAATTGGATGGAGACAAGAACAGACGGAGCAGAGCACAGTTATAAAACAACAATCAAAAATAAATAAATCATCAACATTTTTACTCTTCTGCTCAACAAGGAACATAAGCCTTTAACTAATCCATGCCGTATGCCTATTCTAAGCCAAACGCTCAAAAACTTTCAATGTCGTCTTTACTATTTTCGCTTCTCTCTCCAGGTTTCTTCTCCGTGAGTTATTCGCTGTCCCTTTGTCTCTGTTTTATCCGGAGGGTTCCATTACAAGGATTGCACTGTGGTGCAATTAACAGGTGCGCTTGATGTTCATTGTCACATCGATAGCTATCGTTTTCTTTTAACAAATTATCATATTACCAACCGTCTAAATGAAACGTCCTGTAACGAACAATGAAATAATCCTACTAGCTGTTCTGGAAAATACAGAAAAGGCACGTATGGTAGCGTGACAGCTATATTGTACATCCCTTAAAATAGCACGCAGATCTTACAATTATTTCGTGCTGTATTGACGCTAAGTCATGATAAGTTTAATTACAAAAATCCAATAAAGTTAAAATTGAATGGAAAATAATGAAATGACCGTAGAATAATTCGTGCCCGTATCAGAACGTGCAGCAGAAAGAGTACAACATATTTATTTCCCGTACTTGTGGCGGGTTACTTGCTCGTAATTAAATAAACATAAATAAATTATCATGTTACTGGTGCATCTATATTTAATCTCGTGACGTCAGGCATAGTGAAATACGCAAACTAGCAGACAACAAATGAATAGCGAAAGTTGCATCACTAATGTTATGATAGAAATAAACAACAGATACAAGCAGGAGTAAATAGTCAAATTTGGAAATCGAGGTCGATGCGAAGTGAGTCTAATTACCAGCACAGGCGAAATGAAAATACTAGTAACAAACAGGAGATGACACTTGGGATTCATGACCTAAATATGTGCCCGTCCTTTAGTGCCCGTCCTCTAGAGTGTTTGTCACTACCCCCTCCTCCATTTCATCTCTCCACGGAGCATAGGACTTCAACAAACGTATGGTAGATGACTATGAAAAAAAGAAAATCAAGAAAAGGTGATTCGTCCTGCTAGGACGAAATACAAAGAAAATAGCCAACGTTACAGCCACAAGGCCTTCGTCAAGGAAACGAAAGAAAGTTAAAGCTAAGTAGGACACACGAAGAAAATAAATACAAAATAATGGGCCCTATCTGTAAGAGCGGCAAAGACCTAGCATTCCGGCGAAGAGAGAGCGCGCCACGAAAACATGAAATGGCTGCCACTTCTGCGTGTAAACAGTACTTTTAAAAAAATCATTTCGTATCCATCACCCTACTCCCGTCATCCTCCTCGACAAATAAAATGATGACAAGTCTGCCTGTTGCATGGCCCTCTAGACTCTAGAAAAGTGATTTTCAACCGGCGTGCCCGCGGCACGCTGGTGTACCACGAAGGGTCCGCCGGTGTGCCGCGAGAGTTTGGGGGGAGGTGAAAACAAAAGCGAGAAAAAAGTTATGGAACAAAAATGTCATCGAAGTAAATTTTAGAAGTACTGTATATTTTTCAAATAAAGTCAATAAGAATGACAACTATACCAGTTTAATTAACAATGTTGTTATTGTAAAATTCTAAGAACTTCCGTCCCTATTGTTCCAGATCCAAAAATAACTCTGCAATGTACTTTCACAACAACACATTTCACCCTTTTCGAGCCACCGTGCATTTGAGTGGCCTATCATTGTAATTAACGAGAACCGTTACCCATTCGAACATGACCAAGACAGTCATTGCAAGGGAAGGCTACTATAGTACACATGGCTACAGAGAACCTTCCCCGCACTTGTGTTTGTTATTTATATTTCGTTTTAATTATTTTGTAATTTCTGAAATTTAGTTGATTATTATTTCTTAGGGCTTATTAGACAAGCGGCCGGGCGGAGACGCATGGGGGATGCTGAACCACAGCATCACCTTTAGTGTGCCGTTGGGGGGGAGGGGGTTTGTGTGCCAAGAAACATGGGAACGCAATGCTAAGAAAGATAAATATGGGCCCCTGGGGTCCCTCTCCCCTAACATTATACAGCCCACATTCTACCAAAATTGCCTCCACAATTGGCGTGATAAGGGATCCTTTCGATGGGGACAATGAAAACGGGTGATCCTTTACACTTTTTTACCTTTTATTAGGGGACTATTGGGACTTGATTTTCTAATTATAAAAACGTTTACAAGTTATAAGTTATGATGGATGATGTGGTCGTTGTGGAACTATTCTAATCGCACATATATAAAATTATGCAAGTAATTATAATGCCTAAATGCCTAATAAAATACATATTACTTAATTAAAAGGAAAGAAGACAAAGAGATGGTAATAGAAAAAAGATTGGGTATATGAAAAAAAATGACACAGTGCTACAGTGTGTAACTGTACATCAATCGCAGTCAGTACTCGAAAATACCCCTTCTTTTCTACTTTCGCTCGGCAATATTGTTAACGGCTTTCGCACAGCTTGATATTTACAGGCTCGTTCTTGCTACATACACACCGCGTTTCCCACACCTAACAGCACACAATAAAAATGTGTGCTTGCCTTTCTAAGGGAAAACCTTGAAAAATATGCAAGTTGGACCTAAATTTTAATTTTCCATCATTTGTTCTTTTTCTTAGCACTATATTTACCCAAAATCCAAAAGAACAATGGGACTAAATATTAAGGACAGATAGCGGAGACGGTAGACGGGTAGAGGAGAGGTGGCAGGAAAGGAAAGGAGAGAAGAAATGGCCGAACGAACACTAACTTGCGCGTTAGTTCGCGCGTGTCGCGCAGGGCCCTGATACAACACAATGACTGCACATCGGACCGCGTTTGTTAAGAGCTTTTACACCTCAATAGCACTTAGACTTTTTTTTTCGAGACGGGTTCAGTTCCAGTGATTAAAATTTCACTACGTTCCCTGGTGTTAGAGTTTTTTAGGTTTTAAAAATCTCAAAAAAAAAAAAACGCCTGCTTCATCTAGGAATGGATAACTATAGATGGGTTGACGTTGGGTTGAATGTGTGATTGGGAATGACAAACATACCAGTACCCTGACTAGCACATCTTTCGAAACAGGATGGGGAGGTAAGACCGGTAGAATTAGTACTGTAAAGTATTTGCATATTATTGGATCGCTGCAGCCACGTCTGAGTCTTAGCCTCCTTTAAAAATTGTGGATATATTTGGGTTTTGTTTCCTTAGGGCTCCTTGCTGACAAAGGAATATGTAAAAACCGATTTACGCAAAAGAGTCCAGGGAACTTAATAAAAAATTATAACCAAAATAAAACATAGTGGTGGATGCCTGACAACATGGAACTCAATCATTTCCTGCTTCATAAAATTTTTATTATATAACCGTGTTGGTGTGAAAAAAAAACGTTACGTTACAGAAAAGAAATAGACATTACCGATGTTAAACTCCGAAATTGTTTGCAGGGGAGATTGATTGGAGAGCGCAAAAAAACAGATTGAAAGACTAACCACACGATTGGTCGTGGGTGCTATCTATAAATTACACTTAGATCATGGTTTGTTAGGGGAGAGAGACGTGAGGAGGTAACTTTTTTGTTTTTCAAATAACAATTGTCAGTAGAAAGTGTGGCTCGATTTGCCTGGTACTCGCTACTTGAACTTTATACACTTCCTTAGGTGCGTTTGTTGTTTCGCTTTCTTTGTTAGCCTTAGTTTGTTCGAACACACACGTGTTTTCCCAATATGCTTGATATAACAGGCCACAACAGTGCGGTTGGATTGACAGCCCAGAGCTCATATTTTGCTACTAAATAATAAAGCCTGGAATGGTGGAACATAAGCCTGAGTGGGGCAATATGTTGTGCCAGTAAATGTGCCAGTACCGGCCAGAATTCATTGCTAATCATACGTATCTTGTGTTATTTTCATATGGACACAATGAAAATTGTTGTAAGCTTGATCCATCTGTAAACGCATGTCAGTACTATCTTTTTTCTTTTAATGAATAAATTGAAAGGTGAATTGCTTGAATTTAATTATGTCAGTTTTGTATATATATGTGTTACGTTCAGTGGTCAGTAGAGCAAAACAGGAGATATATAGCCTATTTATTTTATTTATTATGGTCCCCATGCATGAACTGAAAAGTGGTGTATTTTTTTGTTGTCGGAGGAGGGGATAAAGTAAAACGCAGGATGGAAAAAATTAATAATGGCACCAAAATAGTTAACCACCAATGATCACACCATGGAAGATTGACCTAGAGAAAGTAATAATGCTGGAATGGCAGCATGTGAGGAGCGAGCAATTGGAAATGGCAGAAGAGGCGTGGTTGGTTTGTCCCGGCGTTAGTGATGTGCGTGGTTAGATGGTAGGTAACCTCATTTATTTTATTTATTTAGGAAGGGTTATAATTACTGGTTAATTAAAAGTATGTTCAGCATGAAGATCGTCAGTTGGCCTCACAGTTGGCCTCCTTCCACTATAATTACGCTCTGAACTCAATGTTTGTTGTTGTATTGTGATACTGAGTACTTAAAAAGGAGGAGAGTATGCCAAAAGTTAGTTTATGATAAGTAGAAAGGTTAACACCATTACGAAGGTACACCTTCTTGTTTTACAGGGGACTGCGTGGTCTTCTTGATGGTTACATTACTACTGAGCAAGAACCTGGTATGAAAGCAGCACAGCCACCCTGCTGTTCAGAGAGCTTTGCTGGAATCCACAGTAGTCGGACAAGCATACAAGGCATACTCCTTGCTTTTTGGGTAACTTTTTTTTTAGATCTTTTTAGCTTTTTTTTCAGGGAGGGTTGTCGGGTGTCTCCAGAGCCCAGGGGAGATTAGGAGAGCAGGAGGCTGAGGAAGCATAATAAAGTACCTTTCCTGCGCCCCGACCGCCGCACATATAACGCACAGAAAAATGATAAGCTTGATTTAGCAGGAGGAGCCGGAGGTACGGTGTAGGGAGTTCCTTTTCCTGTGACGCCATGCACGCCATAGGATATATGCTGATTATTGGCCAGCCAGATGGCTGAGCACGCTGCGGCTTCTACCCAGCCTCCTGAGCTGAAGCTGTTTGAGCCTCAACACATTATGTCCCTCCTCATCTTGTCTTGTGAAATAGCACTTTGTAAACTAAAAAATAACATTCAGAGGGGAGGCGAAATGGGGAATTGTAGAATCTTGAAAGGAGAATATTTAATTGTTTTAATAATTTAATTGTCATTAATATCAGGAAAAGGAAGACTGTGAAGCATCTCCAATACTTAGGTACCCAAAAGAAAAAAGACAAACTATTGAAGTCATAGATGACAAATACCAACAGAGCTTGAACAAAACAAATAACATAGTATTACCTCATCATATTACTACTACACAACTGACACATCTATGGATATTTTTAATAATAATATGTCACTACTTTCAATATTTCATATTGAAAATAAAGTCTGTACATTATACTTGTAATTTTAAAATTGATTGTGATACTCCTGTTCCTTTGTATTTAGAATCAGGACACATATCACCTTCTTATAAAACAACAATGAATACATATTGTTATTTGAAAAGTTATCAGTGACTCCTTAAGATATTCTCATAGAGTGTTATATGTATGTGAGTGTCACAGTGTTGTCAAGAGTAGTGGATTAAATTAAATTGTTTATCTGTCTGTTGTTGTGACTTACACTTCATCATACACATACCCTAGACACATATCTGGAGAATAGCAGCCATGTCCTACATGTTTTGTTTGTGGTGAGAAGCTGGCAAACGAAGCTATGGTTCCAAATAAGCTGGAAAGACATCTTTACACACAGCTCTCACATTTATGCGGGAAACTGAATATTTGAAAAGCTGTACAGCTTATCAAACACGACAGGCTAAACAATGGACCAAAATCACAAGTATTTCTGGCAAAGCTCAAGAGGTAAGCTATGCCGTTAACGAAATCGTGGTTAAATTAAAAAAAAGGAAGTCACATACAATTGCTGAGTAAGTAATTTTATCAGCATGCTGTAAAATTGGTAAGTATTATGTTTGGCGAGGAATATGAAAAAGAGATTTTGAAAATCCCAATGTCTGATAGCACAATTAGTCGGCTTTGCAAGACATGCCTCAAGACATTGAGTCACACGTGATAGCTAACACTAAAGAAGTCGATTATGTGCCATCCAGTTGGACGAGTCAACTGACATCACTGGAAAAGCTCAACTCCTAGCATTCGGCAGGTTTATTTGTAATAGAGACATCATTGAACAATTTTTATTTTGCAAACCACTTCCAGAAACAACAAAAGGCCAAGAGAGTCTTGATGTTGTCGACAGTTATTTCAGTTCTCACGATTTGTCATGGAAATTATACATCAGCATTTGCACGGACAGTGCTCCCTCTATGCAGGGAAGCCTGAAAGGGTTCGTCGCACTGGCCAAGCAAAAGAACACACTGTTTCCTGCACAGAGAGGCCCTCAATTCAAAATCAGTAGTACATGAGCTCCAAAAAGTACTGGATGAGACTATCAAAATGGTTAACTACATCAAGAGTAGGCCATTAAAATCGAGGTCGTTTGTGAGGTGGCTGTCTCAAGGTCGGGTGCTTTCAAGGTTCTATGAACTAAGGGAAGAGCTTATAATTTTGGTACGTCTGAAATGTCTGAGCGACTGACCTGCTTAGTGATGAGACTTGATGCAATAAAGTTGCTTTCCTAGCTGACATCTCACAAGGCTTGAACACTCTTAACAATAATTGGAATGATAAACATATGAATCTAAATCTTTTTAAATCTTGTGAAATCCAGATCAACATTATTTTTAACAAAAAACACAATGATTACAATTTTATCTGTTGAACTTTTAAATGCTATATTAATACTCTTTTTTTAAATAATAAAATATCTCCATAACTCTCTTCAGACCTGATATTTTGTATCATTTTCTCATACTCTGACATATCTGACTTCTAATGTTCCTTGATACATTATAATTTGAAGTCTACCCAAGAGTGTTATACATCAAATTGTTTGTAATTGAACAGACTACCATATTTAGATGTAAAATTAATATTTTAAAAAATAATATTGATGTGAGTTTTAAAAAATTGAAGGAAAGTCAACAGGAAAAATACACAAAAATTATAAACATGATATTTCACAAAGAATAAAAAAATAAAGTATTATCAGAACAATTAACAACAGTCATATTTTATTGTAGTCTGACCATTTCTGCATTATATGTTACATTTTTAAAACAATTCAACATTAAATAATAAAATTATGCAAATTTTTGAAATGTTACATAACTATGCTTTTCAACAAAAAAAAATTTTTTAAATCTTCCACTGAATACATTCGAGTTATTTTAGGTAGCTGCAACATCTTAGCTAAAATAATGAAATATGACTTCAGTAGACATATTTCTAGTGTAACACTGTATGATCACTAACACATAAGTAAAATCAGTTATGAGGGTGACATAATAAAGACTCAACACATCTTTATATATTTCCTACTAAGGCTTGTGGTATTCTGACAGACAATTCCTACCTGCATGAAAACATTTTAAAAAAATATCACAAACTTTACATTTAACTTTTTATTTTTCTTTCAATCTTTACAATCTGATATCAAAGCTTACAACTTCTTTTTGTCTCTGTAAACTTGGGGTCCATGGTGTGCAGAGAAAAAACTGGTGGCTTTGAAGCGAGTAGTGCATCATACAAACTTATGTTCCCCAATTCTGGATTAGTTCTTCTGTAAAATCTAGCTGACCATATCTAGCTGGTCTTCCACATATGGGTGTTTTTTCTGCTAGTCTTGAAATAAAATGTAAGCATCTACCATAGCAATATCCAGAAAATGAAAAAAAGAGTTATCCAATATTTATTGGTCTTTCTCAAAACATTGTACTAGTTAATTGGCTGGTCACTCTTGTCCACTACTTTCATAACTAACTACAGTATAAGCTAAACCAAATGGTCAATTTGCAGTGATCCTACCTAAATAAACATCAAAGTATATCCACTAACAGCATCAGCAAGAACCCATAATTTCATCCCCCATTTTGTTGGCTTGTCTCTAATATACTGTCAAAAAGAAAACACCCTTTTCTTTTATATATTTTCTTATATTCTTTCATAAAAATACAGTTTGAAGAAGTCAATGGGTCTCAAAAACTGCTTTGTATTTTCTCTGGTTCTTACCTCTGACAGTTGAAGACTGGAACCCTCTCAGGCGAAAAAGGTGGAGGGTTGGAAGGTGGGCCTTTATCAAGTCCATCATAACCAAAACATCTGCAAGAAGAACAATTTAAAATTAATTTTTACAGATCAACAATAGAGTTCAAAGTTACAGTTTAGTGTACACAGGAAAATTGACACACATTACATTTTCAGTACAAAGGAATACTGTCAATTATAAAGTCATATGATGTAAATAATAATTTTTAAAAGCAGAGACACAGGGCAAATGAGGTCAGAAAAATCAGCTGATTCAGAAGTTACGTCAGATCCACTTTATATTTATTTCCTGGTGCCATGAGTCCTTTGTTAACTGTTTGAAAGATGAAATATTTGTTTCTTTTTTTCAAAAACAAACAGAAAGCAGCTATACTGACTACAATAGCCCACTAAAACGACTGTTTTACTACTTTTCAAAATCAGCTGTCATTTCGTTAATGAAGTAACATTACCTTTACATGTACTGCTGGTGATCTGAGTTGTTCTGAGCTGTATTTTCGCCATCCAACTCATCAGATGTTTCCAAGTCCTCTGAATAATCATCAAAACAGGAATCTACATCACTAGATGCATTGTAGTCATTTTCAGACTGCATTTTGTTTACGACCTGTTAAGTCGAGTTGATCGGAAAAATCTAAAATGGCGGACGGACAAATTCGGTGTTTACGTTTTTCTGCGTGTAATTTCAAAGTCAAAATAAGTGAAAGCTGTATATTTTTTTAGCACAAATATAATTTTTAACATGTATTCTTAATATAAAACATAGATTTGAAGTCAAAATTAAAAAATAAATGTGCTTTTTTTACTTCAAAAGTCATCGTTCCGCTTGGAACGATTTTGTATATATCCGGTCTGAAGAGTGTTAAGTAATAAAAACAAAACTTACGGTGTGACAATTTTAGCTCATTATTCAGTGTGTCATGAGCTGAAAAAGGTTGAATATCACAGCTCTAGAGTGCATATGAGCTAAAGATGCCAAAATACTTGTTTGACGAATAATCTTTTCTGGTGATCAGATTGCCTCCTGTTGTAACGTTATTAGTTTCTTGTCATCGTATAAAACATGCATTGTTAAGTTTTCTTTCTAAATTTTGTCGGTTTGTTAGATCTATGTTTTTACCTCCCTTTTCAACTGGTTGTTTGCTGACGAAAAGATAATTTGTCGACACGTTAAATTGCTTTTTTTACTTTGTGTCAAGTTGGCCTACAGTTTTATGTTTGACGTTGCTATTTTCAGGTTTAACGATGTTCTAGAATTTCAGTCAAGTGTTGTTATTACTATTTATAGCAGCCCATGGTATTCTTTACATTACAGTGTGGGGCATCTAGCCATTTTTGTGCTTGTTTACGGATTGCCAATTGCTTGCTTCCATGTGACAGGATCGGCTCTACATAACAGTGAAGACCCCTCTATCTCTCTCTTGCTTCCATTAACTAAGAGTTGCTTCATAAAATGATTTTCATTTTATTGTGTGGGCTTGTCTACTCTTATCTCCAGAGAGTTATCTTCCGTATGAAGTCATTAACATGTGAAGGTATTTGAATCTTTTGACTTTATTCAAGAATGCCCCCATTAATTTTTTTACGGTGCGTTCTTGAGAAGTCAGTTTCTACTAAATGATTTGTCTTTATTATTGATATTTAGGCTAAAGCCCCTATTTTCACTTTCTACCACAACGGTAACAATAAATGTGTTCATTATTTTATACTATTCACTAGTAAGAATTGGGTGCATCTCATGGTACCAAAAAAAAAAAAAAAAAGAAGTCTTAGAAAAGCTATTAATCAAAAGCGAGAAAAACGTTAAAAAAAAAACGAGACAGATAATATATTTTTTAATCATTCAAAACAGACAATAGCTGGCTGAACACCATCATGAAAGAAAAAGTTTAAAACAAATGTGCAGGAGGAAGACAATACTGTATTTTGGAAGAGTCTATCGGGGTGCACAATTAAGGTAAAAGACAGAAGGCGTTGGAGATTCATTGCAGCCGACCGTCGATGCGAAGATGGCAGTTGATCAAATCAGTCAAATTGTATTAACAGCGTACCTCAAGTTATATCAGAATCTTTATTCTTCAAAAATACATAGACTTTGACTTTTCCGATCCCCTAGGTTACGAGTTTTCACTCTTTCTTTCATTGTGCCAGGTAGTGAAAGGTGCGTATTTTCCAATTGTATTGTATTGTATCTCCATACAGGGTGTTGGTGATGGAGGGGTTTGGTGGTAGCAATTACTTCTGCTGGTCTACTAGTGCCAGGCATTCCAGGAGGTGGTGTTCGACTGTTTCTTCCTTCTGTCTGTTACAGTGGTTGCAGTATGGTGCATGGTCTGAGGTCACTCTGTGCAAATGCTTGTTGAGAGGTACATGTCTTGTTTAACATAAAGATTGTACTCTGGTCTCTGCGGCTTAAGTTGTTGATACTATCTCTGGGGTTTGGCTGAGTGCCTTCTGCATATAGTGCTCTTGCAGTTGAGCCACTGGCCCAGCGGTCCATCTAGTGCTGTTTGCTGTTGTTCTGTATCATGTATTTTGTGGTTCTTAAGTTGGTGGGAATGTTCGATTGAAAATACACAGACATGTAGTTATGTTAATTAATAAAATACGGCATACCAAATAGGATAATCCTTAGAATTCACAGCAGTGTGGAAGACGTTCCAAGTAGTTCAATATACATAAATCCATATTATAATCTTTATTCTCTTTAAATACATTGACATGGGAGCCGCGCTGGTGTAATGGCTTCGGCGTTGTACTGGCGAGCAGGTGTTCATTGTTCAAACCCGGGCGTCAGCGTTTGAAGGAATGTTTACGACCGGAAATTTGACTGAATAACCTGAACGGCTCCTGTGATAAACCCTCTGTGGATGGGAAGGAGCGAAGCTCCTGACCGGGTTGGAAGGAAAGTCCTCAGGTTCCCCAGTCTCGCAATGACATGTCTGTTGCTGAGTTATTTGCCGGTTGAAGATCATGCACTGAGTATGGTTACTTTAGTGATCTCTTGTTAATCGTGCTTTGTTTAGTATTACGCGAATTAGGGTGAAGGTGTTCATACAACTCAGTAGCATGGTATGAAGAAGTAGTTCATGTAACTTGAACTCAGCAACATTAATGAAGTAATTAATTCCTTCAGATTGAGTCCGTAATATTTAATCACATGTACACACAGGATGATCATTTCAAATCGGAACAGAACATAGTCCTTATAAGTCATGCATAAATTAATCAATAACGTAGACTGCTGGTTTACGTGTCAATGTCCGTTTAAGGATACAATGCAGTATTGTCGTCAGAACATCACAGCTATATGCACGCGCAGCTAGACATGGCTACCTGCCGACAGTGAGACTGCGAGTCTGAATATATTCATACGAATTTGACGATTATTCTCCTCCTTCTGAGAATTCTAGTTAAATACTAACCTCCATAAATTTCCCTCTCATATAGAGTTCTAGGACTGACCCTGGTCCTTCAAAAAATGCATATATAAATGGCTATATCATGCCATTGAATTGGAAGGTTAGAAAAAAAAACGCAGCTATTCAGCTTGGCGGTCAAGTAACAAAGGGTAGCGTTTCTTAGTTACCGACTGTGACCCAAACAACGCTATACACGTCATAATCGATCGTGTATGGAGCGTTCAATAATTGAAACATCTATCGCAATATATTAAATGCCTTAACCTTTACAATTGCACGTCTGATAACCTTTAGCAGACGGCGTTAATATCATATACCGTAACAATTCCCTGTACACCGGGGAAAAAAAAAATCGATAGATTTTTTTTCAAGATCTATCCGACTTAACAATTTTTCAAAAAAAATTTAACACAATTGTGACATATGGCCGACGATGTTCTGAGTAGAACCGTGTTGCGGTCATGTCAACTAACTATTTGTCATAGTCATCTAACATTAATCACATTATATATCAATATTATACATATTATTATTATATCAACTAAATAAAATGTCCAATGTTAACAGTGAATGATAGAATTAAATTAAAGTAAGGTCTGTCGTATTAGTATGTCATATAGGAATTAATTTGACTAATTAAAATTAAATTAATTAATTAAATTAAGAGATAAATTATTAAGATTCTAATGTAACGCGATGTTATGAGAGAAGAAAAAACAAAATAAGTGAGAAGAAATAGAAAGAAATTCGAATATAAGTTTAACTTAATTGTGTGTGTTAAGTGTTAGTGAATAATAACTATCTAATTTAACTAACTAAATAATGTATAGGTACATTAAAAAAAAATATTAATCTAATACTTGTGTGAGATTTATTTTCTCTTTTCATAATTTCTTCTTTTTATATTTCGTTCTTTTTTTTTTTTTGTTCTTTCATTTCATTTTTTTCTCACATTTCATTTTATTGATAATAATTCAATTAAGAAGTTAAGTTAACTAATTAATTAGTATAGGATATGATGATCCATCCGTAGTCTTGATCCTGATGAATTCTTTTAGGCAAAAATGTTCAAACGTTTACGTTGGAAAGAAATGTCATTTATCCCAGCATCCAAGAATTAAGTGCACATAGGATAATAAGTTCGACTTGTCGTCAGATATTGTTCCATGATTGTTCAACGAATATTCATATATCGTGTATGGACGTTAGACGAAGTTTCAATGTCAATATGTATACCTTGATTGTCTTTTAGTTCAATTCTGTGATGCATATAGTGTTTATAAAGTTTAAATTGAAGGCAAGGTTAGTTCCTTTATAGTTGATATGTTTTAGGAATGTTAATGTTGATTATTCGTCGTCAATAGGATTACGTGACAACGCATCCGCCACAATGTTTTCAGTGCCAGGAATATGTTCAATGGAGAATTCAAATGGCTGTAGGATGATTGCATATCTGGCGAGTTTTTGGCTCTTATGGTTAGATCGACGCAAAGATGCTACAGCACGTTGGTCCGTCTGTATGGTGAAGGGAGCACCAAGCAAGAACTTTTCAAGTTTAGTTATTGCCCATATCACTGATAAAAGTTCCTTGTCCACTGTGGAATACTTTGTTTCTGCCGGCTTTAGCTTTCTTGATATATATAAGGTAGGATGTAGAATGCCATCATGGTTCTGGAGCAGGCATGCACCAATGCCGTAGTTACTAGCATCTGTTCGTAAGAAAAATCTTTTGGAAGCATCGGGAAGTCTTAAAATTGGTTCATGCGAGAACAAATTTATAATTTTGTTGAAAGTTTCATTGCATGTACCAGTCCATGTCACCTTCACCGGCATGTCTTTTTTTTAACAATGAAGACAATACAGCCGTGATGGATGACAAGTTTGGTATGAATCTACTGTAATATTGAACAAGTCCTAACAAACTCCTGACCTGTTTCTTCGTCTGAGGAACTGCTATGTTTAGAATTTTGGAGACTGTACTAGGTAACGTTCGGATATATCCCGATCCAATGATATGTCCCAAAAAGGTTATCTCATTACACGCGATTTGCACCTTTGTAGGTTTAGCAGTTAGATGATAATTCCTTAGAGTGTCGAAAACATATCTAAGTCCCGAAACATGTTCCTCAAACGACGAACTAAACAAGCATATGTCGTCAATATATGTATATCAATAACGTCTGGTCTACCTGATAAAATTTGTCGCATCAGGCGAATGAAGGTAGCTGGCGCATTAACAAGCCCAAAAGGCATCACATTCCACTGGTATAGACCTTGTGGAGTGGAAAATGCGGTGTAGTACTTAGCCTTTTCGGTCAGTGGTATCTGCCAATAACCTTTAGTTAAGTCTATCTTACTAAATATAGTTGCGTTGGATAGACGTGGCAGTAAGTCGTCGATAAGTGGATGTGGTTCGCTGTCAACTATAGTCTTAGCATTTAATTTTCTATAATCAACACATAGTCTGATGTTATTGTCCTTCTTCCGGACAATCACTAATGGAGAAGAGAATGGCGAATTACTAGTCTCAATGATTCCCAGAGACAACATCTGTTCAAGTTCCTTAGTAGTTTTAGCAAGGAAATGTAAAGGAACAGAATAGGGATGTACACGAATAGGTGTATCATCATTGAGAGTAATGTCATGACTGATAGCCGATGTGCGACCCGGGACGTCGGTCAATACATCTGGATAAGATTGTAATAGATTAGCAATCTGTAGACGCTGTTGCGGTGTAACCGTTGAAGAGATGGTTACATCCCGCCAAGATTCAGTAGGTTGAACTACTGGTACCGGTAACGGTAACTGTACCTCAGGAAAAGAAGATTCTTCTTCCTGGATGACAGATAAGTTAGAATAATAACAAGTAGATACTGTGTTGTCATCTAGTTCATGAAAAATTGACTGTAAGTGTTCAGGACGTGTATGAAATTGCTTGAGCATGTTAATATGAAATATCTTTTTGTGTCCCTTGATATCTAAGACGTAATCAACGTCGGAAATTTTATCAATGACTTTGTAAGGACTAGTAAAGAAAAGAAATGATGAATGACTATTATGAGTCATCAATGATATGAGACAATTGTATTACCATAGCATGTTATCTGCGTGACGCAGCATTAGGTACTAATTGTAACCGTAGACAATGATGGTTAAAGTAAGCACCATTATCATGCTCGATGACCATTCGAGCATCTCTATTGTTACGAAATGTAACTATAGCTTCACCATACCTGTCATTGGTAGGTGACAACAACCGTACAAACATAACGTCTGCCGTGTCATTAAAGAAATTGCTAAGTGCTTGCCATCTGGTACCTTGTGGCAGATTGCGCACTAACACGGTGCGAGAATATGCACCCTTCCCAATGTAAGTGGGATCAGTGTCACTAACGTGATAAATAGTTCTTCTATTTAATCTTTTGGATATGGTAGTCTTATGAGATGATGTCTCATAATGATTGACATATTTATTTGTCCTAATTTTATTAGTTAAGTTCATAAGAACTTCACCATCATTACCTTTGTCTGGGATATTTTCTCTTTGCCCATTTTCAACAATTTCATTCAGATCACTGTTAATACGATCTTGTCGCCAACATTTATTTTCTGACTTGGCAGTATTCTCTTGAGAAAAGGTATATCTGCCTCGAAATGATTTTCTAATCTTCCTAGGATGGACTGGTAGTTTAGTATACTTTTTATCCTGTAGGAGAGTCTTATCCTTCTCCTTATCGATTTCCAGAATGGTACTGAGACTGAAATTGGAGAAAACTGTGCCACATGTATTTATTTTGTTGGCCCTTAATATAGCTGTTGCAATGACAGCGTTAGCATTGCAATAAGATTGCACATTCTTTAATTCCCATTCATCAATTTCCTGTGGGGAACAATCCTTACTACCATGGATGCGTCCCAACATCAGATCTGCAATTGGATTCTGAAGCATGCATACCTTAACTTGTCCTGAAAAGAAAGGTGTATTAACATGGACAAGAGCTGTGGGGTAAAACTCAATAGTTCCACCAAATGTCATGCAGCGTACATATTCTCCTGTCGCACAGCTAGGATGTACAAGCGACTGACGTACACCAATCGTTGTGGATCCTGAATCCCTCAGCACTGAGACGACGGATCCATTAACTAATCCCCTGTTAAAAATTAGTAAGCCTGTTCCATCGTTGACTGCAAGACCTACCTCTGGTGTAATATGTCCGCAGTTAAGCACTGTTTCTTTCGCCTTCTGAAAAATAAGATTGCATTGTTGGCAACTATTTGCCACATTATAATTAATAGCAAAACATGCAGCAGAAGACTGTGTTGTATTATTGTCAAGTGGGACCTGAGCTATAGGGGTAGTATTATTTGTAACTGCCGCCCCTGTATTATGGTTGTAATGAGATGATCCCCGAGAATGAGATCGATTCCGAGTATAATTGTTAGAATTATCTCGTCGTCCTCTATAGTAACTATTATCTCGATGTCTCGAGCCATGATTATTACCATTCCAGTTACTATTATTATTGGGAGTATGTGATCGATTATAATTAGTGTTATGTTGACCATTGTGGTAGTTTGTTTGAGGTGAATAATTTCTATCTCGTGATCTACCTCTGTTGAACTCATTTTTATTGTTGAAATCATTATTATGTCCCTTCTGAAAGTTAACATTGTGATTTCTTTGGAACCTGCTTCTGTCTACACTGTGATGTCTTTGTTTGTTATTATGATTGTAGGCCATATTAGACGCCACAGGTAGAGGTTCTCTTAATGAGGAGTTAGAAATGGTTGCATTCGGATGTGCCGAACAGTAGTTTAAAGAAATTTTTTCTAACTCGTCCATAGTACCTGGTTTACGCTCCTGCAGATATGCAAAAAATGGCTGGCTAACCGAAGATAATACCTTATCCCGTAGTAGTAAATCAACTAATTTGTCGTATGATTTGTTGACTTCTGCCAGTTCAACCCATCTATTAAATGTATTGCGTATGTTCGCAATGAATCCTGCAAAATCTTTTGGAGATTCAGGTAAAATTCCCTTAAATTTCAACCTACAGTGTTCCTCGTCCAGGTGAAACCTTCGTAAAAGCAAGGACTTAATAGCACCGTAGTTATTTGCTATTGATGGGTCAGCATTTTGAGAAGCCGTCAATGGTTCTCCAACCAAGAATTCATTTAACTTGAGTACCCATGACTCTTCAGGCAAATGATTTGTTTTGCAAGTCTGTTCAAAACGTGACAGGAACGATGAAAGGTCGTCCACGTTTAAGTTGAGAGTGGGTAATTTAAAGTTGTAGAAATGTTTAGTTTGGCTGGATGACGATCCATTTTGTGCGTTATTATTCTGGTTTGCATCAGCACTTTGTGCTTGTAATTTTGCTGTCTCCAATTTGATACGCGCCAATTCCATTTCTTGTTGTAAAATAATTTCCTCTCGTTTCAATTTATTCTCTTCTTCCTGTCTGGCGATTGCTCTTTGCTCTTCTCTTTCACGTTGAGCAATCTCTCTCAATCTATTTTCCTTGTCAATTTGCTTCATCTCACGTTCTGCTTCCTCTTTCTTTAATGCAGCCTTTTGTTCCTCTTCCTCTTTCTTTAATGCAGCTTTTTTCTCTGCTTCTTTTCTTTCATGTTTTTCCAGTTCTGCCTCAGCAAACTGACGAAGTTCTTGAGATTTATAACCATATTCCCTACCAATTTTAACGAAATGGTCTATAGTAAGCATTTTGACTTTTATCTGTAAGTAATTATTGATAATTACTGATTAAAATAGTCAATAGTAGCTTCAGAGTAATTATTATACTTACTCAACTTAGAAATATTCAATATAAATAATCACAATAGTACTGAACTCTAATGTCTAAGTTCAACTAATAGACAATATTTTGTAACAATATTGTATCTAAATAATACTATATCATAAATAGTTATGATATCTGTTAACTATTATGTAATTACTTCACACAATTAATCTTAATATCCAATAATGTTGGGTATGATTCCTAGTAATTATATTGTTCAATGTACTAAGTCACTCTCTTAGTACCAGAAAAGTATATTAAATAATATACAATGGGTCTATTACCTCAAAGGTAGACTATAAGATTATTTTATTTGGTCAATATATATATATTATATTATTATGCCCTAGGCATCTCTTATAAATTGTAGTGCTACTTTCTTGGACTATCACTGCATAATTATGCAATGTCCCATATTAACCTTAAATATCAGAAAAAATTAATTAAATTAAATTACAAGTGTATTATTGCATATAATATCATATTATTAATGTAGTATTTAATATATATCATGAGGACAAACAAAACAATGATGCAACTAAAGGGTACAAAACAATGTCAAGACGCAAACAAGACATTTTCACAATTAAAAATGAATTTATGAACTAAATAAAACAAGCGGAAGTGTCACAAGCCAAATGAAGGGTCAAGGTCTGACCCGAGGTCAACTTAATATTCAAAGTACACAAAAAAAAAATGACTGCAAAAAATGATGACATCACAGGACTCATAACGGACGACCATTTAACAATCATCAAATAAATGATAGTAAGAGGAGACTGGACGAAATAGTTAACGAATATGATACAAAACTGAATAAAATTGTTAACTGAGTACGAATAAAATACACCAGTTATCTACGGAACGGTACAGCTAACACAAATCGTCAAACGACAGCAGATTTGGACAGATAGTCCAATGGCAAACCTCAATGGGGCTTCCAAAAGTGCAATCGTTTAACTGCCCTAAGAAACGACCGAAATCAATTCAGGCATCGTGAGAGCCACAGAATCTAATTTCGGTTCATCCTCCCTACCTCCCACGAATTAACAACACATTAAGACAACAAAAAGTACATTAAACATAGGTAAAAACATGCCGATGTAGGCAGAGGGCATGGACTCAGTTAGCACTGTTTGCAATAACAACAGTTAAACACCTAGACTTATCTTTTCCGTTGCTTATATCAGTGCTAGAGGTCGTCAACAGCTAGGCTAAAGCCCCTGACTGTCTGCTCCTGTAGTCCATATCATGTGTTTGCTTCAAATGGCTCATGTTTCCCCTGGTTAGACTTAGAAACGGCTTGGTTTCTCCGACAGATCACCTACACGACTTTCGGTGACGTCACGTTGTTAGGCATTATAATGAGTACTGCGTCATCTTCGACTGGATCATGTGATCGAAAATTGATCGTAAATATTTGTGGTTAACATGTGCGTAAGGAACAGAAGTTTGTTTCTTTTTTCTGTCGTTCCCCGCATTCGGCCGCCACTTTTGTTGCTGAGTTATTTGCCGGTTGAAGATCATGCACTGAGTATGGTTACTTTAGTGATCTCTTGTTAATCGTGCTTTGTTTAGTATTACGCGAATTAGGGTGAAGGTGTTCATACAACTCAGTAGCATGGTATGAAGAAGTAGTTCATGTAACTTGAACTCAGCAACATTAATGAAGTAATTAATTCCTTCAGATTGAGTCCGTAATATTTAATCACATGTACACACAGGATGATCATTTCAAATAGGAACAGAACATAAGTCCTTATAAGTCATGCATAAATTAATCAATAACGTAGACTGCTGGTTTACGTGTCAATGTCCGTTTAAGGATACAATGCAGTATTGTCGTCAGAACATCACAGCTATATGCACGCGCAGCTAGACATGGCTACCTGCCGACAGTGAGACTGCGAGTCTGAATATATTCATACGAATTTGACGATTATTCTCCTCCTTCTGAGAATTCTAGTTAAATACTAACCTCCATAAATTTCCCTCTCATATAGAGTTCTAGGACTGACCCTGGTCCATCAAAAAAATGCATATATAAATGGCTATATCATGCCATTGAATTGGAAGGTTAGAAAAACGCAGCTATTCAGCTTGGCGGTCAAGTAACAAAGGGTAGCGTTTCTTAGTTACCGACTGTGACCCAAACAACGCTATACACGTCATAATCGATCGTGTATGGAGCGTTCAATAATTGAAACATCTATCGCAATATATTAAATGCCTTAACCTTTACAATTGCACGTCTGATAACCTTTAGCAGACGGCGTTAATATCATATACCGTAACAATGTCATTGGGCCGAAGGGCTGAAAGCCCAAGAGCCGCTGGTTAAGAAAAAAAAATACATTGACATGTACTGATATGATATAATAAAATACAACATACCAAATAGGAGAATCATTAGAATTAACAACAGTGTGGAATGCGTCTCATGTAGTTCAATATTGGTGTTTATTGTATGTGTGTGTGTGGGTGTGTGGGGGGTGTGTAAATGTGTGTGTAACACTTGCGCATCAGTGACATCACTGTAGTCATTATGCGAATCATTTTTATTATCGCAAACAACATTGCCGCCAATCTAGACTGTTTTACTATTCATGAGAACATCACTGAATGGCATTTCATGGTGTTTCTAACATTACGACTACCAGTAATGGTATCTTTAAGCAACCTCATTATCGACATGTTGAAGTCATCGCCACAAGGACACAGTGATAAAATGTTTTCTCATACAGATGTCATCCCAGACGCGGGAAATATCTGTTCTCTTCTTTGCTCCCAAGCACAACGGAGAGCAAAGAAGAGAACAGAATAAGAAACACAACAGTAAACTACGTATACTGGAGATAGAAGCGTTTTGTTTCTTCTATCTACATCTCTGCCAAGATTAATCTTGTGCGAAGGTAGACAACTTTGAAGCCCATATTAGATACTCTTGAGTTTTGGCCACTGTTGGACCACTACTGCAAAGCAGCGGAGGCAATACCTTCACAATCAGTTTATTAGGTGGGGTGAGCAGTTCATATCTCGCTGCCCCTGTTTGCCCAAAGTCAAGGACAGAGTCAGATATCATTTTAAATCTGAGAGACTAAAGCGTGGGGCTATCAGTTTTCGAACCATGTAACTATGCCTCGAGAAGGAAGCGTCTTACCACTCTGTCACTCGACGCTCTATCAGTAGTATACAATGAATATTTGGGCCAGCAAGAAATTATCTTTTAAAGAAGCCCCGGAAAGTCTCTTGTTTTACATCCTTCATTCTCAGTACCTTAAAAACATGATCAGCAGAACACGAATCAAAACAGTTGATACCAATTTATAAAACAAAGAAATATTTTATGTAACTCAAATCAAAACTCATCAGTGGTTTTTCTTTCATCTTAATATTCATTACCGGCGTTATCATTTCATTACCATTGCAAAATAAATACAAACTAAAAGAAAAACTTATATTTATTATTTTTGCCCACTCAGGTTTGGCGATCTTTTTTGTAATACACTTTCTCCTTTGATGTTGTACAAAGTTAATTGATTTCAGCTGTACTTTAACATAACACCATCAAATTTAAGCAAGAAAATTTTTACAAGGGCCAGTTAGGATGTCAGCTCGTCACAGAAGAGCACAATAACATCTATAACCTTTTGACTTCCGCTCTTGGCGTTTCCTCAAACATGGCGCCGGAAGCCAGCTACAGCGATCGGTCATAAATTATCCTTTGAAATAGCTTAGAATACATTATTTTTTTAATTCTTCTTTGACAGGTAACGATCCAGGTCGTGTATGTAAAGTGTTCAGTCATTAGGTATGCTTGAACGTGCTAATTCGACCTTTAAATAAATAAAACCAAGCTGAAGGGGAAAATGGGTTGGGTTACAGGACAGGTCCGGTAGCTGCTTTTCCCTGAAGGTTTGTAAAAACTAAGAGAAGGCGTTCTATTCTGGTGATTGATGGTCCATCGTTAACTGTACACGAACGATAGGATAAGGACAGGGTTATGAGGTATATTACCATTTGTTACTTTTTTTGTTTCCTTAAAATACACTTGAACTTGTCAGTTGTCTTGCTCGCTTTCCAAGGATCATGTGACGATGCCACATATTCTCGAACGTTTTAAGACAGCCGAAAATAGATTGTGGCCCTGAACCCTTTTCAGGAGTTTGAAAGAGCAGTTAATAAACTTGAGTGCATGGTTACTCTCAAATTGTATGCGTTGTGAGAACATGAGTACTTGTTTAAATTTATTTGAACAAAATAACGAGCATTTGTTCATGTTTATCTTTGCTCAGTTAGTAAATAAGGTACATGTTTCCAACTGATGGCCGAGCACATTCATTTATACTTACTAAAGAACACTGTTGTTGTCATATGTTATAGCGTGTATACATTCTTAACCTGTCAACTCACTAGAGAGCACATACATCAACACACTGACTCCAATATTTTCTGTTATCTGCCACCTATTCAATGCCTGTCCATATTTCTCTTTTCTCTTTCATATCAATATCAAATTACCTATTTCGTGTCATTTTCGGTGTTCTAAGTTTTGTGCTGCCATGGAGATGTTAGTGCAATTACTGCCTTGTAACTCTTATCATTAACTCTTATCATTAACTCTTACCATTAACTCTTATCATTAACTCTTATCATTAACTCTTATCGATTGACAGAGTGGTTAGAGTGCTGGTCTCCCGCGGCAAAGGTGCCGGGTTTGATTTACGGTATCGAAATGATCCAGTCTACCCAGCTGGGTACCTGACTTTGCTCTTGAGTTGGGGAAGGAAAAGGCAGCGAGGAAGGGAACTGGTCACCCCACCTCTCGATGCTGGATCTAGTAAATTGAATTCCTTAACACTTCACTCTCCTACGGCAGTATCTGCTATGGTACTACATTTACTTATCAACTCTTATCAACTCTTATCAACAGGTTTTATTAATGTTTCACTTATTCAACAGAAGCGTTTTTCTGTTTACATCTCTCTCTAAGTAAAATCGAAAAATAAATAAATAAATAATAATCAAATCACAAGGTCTTTTATATTTGGACAGGCGCCCTAATACAAACCGACGAACCCCGTGTCTAGGCTGTGCGGAGGGCGCCCCGCCAAAACGAGGCAAAATTGAATATTAATTGGATTACTCTAGTAAGCCTACTTGTATTGTGAAGTAAATTCTCTGCGAAATAATTTAATCCAAACGTAGTCTACAATAAAAGATGTAACCTTTTCACATTTTCACAACATTAATTTTCTGCTTGCTGAAAACGAATGACGAAAAAAAAAAAAAATATGGAATCCCACGCAACCAATTTCTACAAACAGCGAAACTATTTTTCTTTTTCATCTGTAGGTCACGCTGTGTATTCGAATCCACCGCTGTTCCCTATTGATTAAAACGAGAGTGACACCTTCCATTCCCCTGTATGTCCACATCGTAACACAGTAATCGAATTAGAGAGCTATAAAAAATGTCTGCCGACACTTGGTTCTGACATCTCTGGGAACTTCCCGTTAAAGAGTAACGGAAAATCTCAACTGTACCAGACTGATATATTGATCTGTGTCTATACATGTCATGTCTTTTCTTCTCCTGTCTCTGATACATACTTGGAATGTTTTCTGTGTCTGTGTTGAGGTTTGGGCTGTAAACGTGAGTGATTGTGTCTTTGAGGCTGTCAATAGTATTTTGTCTGTAAGTGAGCGTGTTTCATTTTGTTTGCATTTGTGTGTCAGGCGTCGGCATAAGACAGGTAGTTCTCATGGTATGATTTTGGTAGATCACTTGGTGACGAAGGGAGAAAATATACAGAATTTAAAGATAAATGTACTAAAGATATATGTATACTAAAGAAATTTTTTACTAGACTGTCTTTCTAGAATTTAAAAAACGCGTTATCTACAATACTCTTTCCTCATTACCAAGAAAAAACTCAGCTAGCTTACAAAAGTGCATTTCAATCGTAAATGGCAGGAAATTGAAAAGTGAATCTATCATTGAAGCGAAGTTAACATTCGGTAACATATCATTTAAGTGAACTTTTCTACCGCTTTTTAAATAGAAATGCAGGAAGCAATTCGTCATGTAGATATTAGTTATATTTATGCTGCACTTTTTCTGAATACCTTGTAACTTAAAAGCAGAAATTTTATCAAGGAAGACCTACAGAGAGCTTAGTTTTCGAAAGTAGATCTCTATATATCCTGGTTTCCTTGTCGTAGATGCATATTATTATGTATTTGTGTGTTTTTGTGAGAACCGTAACTTATATTAATGCCCTAGTTGTTTGTTTATTTAAAGAAACGTAAGGAATGTAGAATTACGTGAGATGAACATCATATGCCATTGCTTATCCATCATTGGCAGAAAGTCCATACTTTTTTATCTAATAGTTGGTATTGTAAAATATTGTTTTCCTACTCAAATTTGCAATGTTGTAAAGTATTCATTCCTAGTCACTTCTGCATTATTGTAAAGTTTTAATTTCTTACTAATATCGGTAATAGGTTGTCACGAGTATGGAAGCAGACGATATCTGAGTTTAGACATAGTATGAATGAGTAGTGTGAAAATAGAGTCACTAATGTAAAATAGAGAGTGAGGTATGACTTCTGGAGAGACGAGATATGTAGTTAGGTATCTAATGTCTTCTTCCAGCCACACTCGAGACAATGTTTAGAATGTCATTTAACCTCCTCTGTCCTCTCTGCTAAATAGGGAAATTTATTACAGTAAAGACAACATCAGTTAACACCTGTCATAAAATTAACCGTGATACAACGTTAAAATATCTCCAATGATACAACGTAGGGATAAAAACTAATGCGTAAGCTACTAGAATACATGATCGCCCACGCCGCGGGTCATCACCCGCCATGGAAATTAAATTGTTAGACGTGAAGGCAAAACGTTTACCCTTGGAGCGGGATGAGAACGGAGATCAGAGGAAAAAAATATGACTGAAACGTGCTTGGAACTAGCAAGGCTAAAAGGACGCAAATTGGTGGGTCAAGGAAAAATTCACGTCCCCAAGTTGACACAAGATAAAGAAATCGACAAAAGGGACCTTAGCTATTATACGCCACAGTCATTTCTTGGACGCTTTTGCGATAACTTAGTCCGTTTATTTGAATGCAGTGATGAACGCATTATAGAAGATCCTAGAAAATATTGGAAAAGTAACTTTTTCTTAATAATAATGTTAGGAATATAAAACCTAGCTGGCCGGATGGCCCATCTTGAGCAGTGAAATAATATGCTTTCATTTATACAGACGGATAGATAATAAGAAAGATATTGACAAAAGACTGTGTTGTTCATATCAGCGAGCGTCTGCATTGAAACTAAAATGTCCCTAATTTTCAAAAACTGCAGCCTAAAGACTCAAAGCGCTAAAATCTAGTTGGTATGAAAGAGAGGGGATGGGCTGGAGAATTGTGGCTAAAAATAACTTTAAAGGCAAAATTGTGTAGTTGGTTCAAAAAACAAGTGTGTTTTTTTGTGAAACGCAAGTAGAGACGGACGGACCAACAGACAATAAGGCATACTTGACTGAGGTATGACTGAAATGACTTTTTGGTAGTAGGTTTGAATTTGAAAGGAAAAAAGGCGGTGATTGGCCATAGATGAATATATTATCGGCGCTCAGACGCGCATTTTTGCCATTCGTTATAAGTTGTCCTAGTAGACACAGTAAATAATATAGTGGTGTATTCCCAGAAGCAAATTGATATCTTTAGAGGGACGCCATACTAAAGCCAGCAGCTCAGCTGAGTTTTGCTAGCAATTAACTGTGTTCTATATTCATAATTCTGGTAAGACTGAAATTATTTCTTTGTATATTTTAGTATGTGTTTAATGTTTCGAGGGATTTGATACTGCCATATCAAAATCTATCCCTTACAACAAGTAAGGATTCGCTCTGGACCCCCCCGCCCCAGTTCAGGGTCTAGAGATAAATAAAATACATAAACTCCAGTAAGGATTATGAAGGACAGATCAAGTGTTGAGATCAGTGGAACATATCACCTATCCTATTCTATGACAGGAAGCTAATGAACATATTTCAGAATATGTAGTCTGGGAGAACTTATCCTATGTGAAACCCACTTGGTAAGATGTGTTGTTTGGTCAAAAAGATCTGACCCGTCTATGTGGTGTTGTTGTGTGTCGTGTTGTGTCCAGAAATGGGTTAGAAGATGGAATTCTGACACATGACCAATACTTTATTGCAGAGCTGTGAGTTTTTATTTGGCACCAATGTGGTGTCAAATGATGAGTTACTAATACAAGAGTGGACCCGTGCAGTTTATATTTTGGCAGAGCAACCTGATATTGCCCCCAAGCACGGAGAGGTGGGGCCACCAGATCTCAGCACCAGAGCTACACATTCAAGCTACGTGAGCGTCTGGTCTGCTGAGAATTCACCAACTCAACTTATTTTCTAACACACCCTTAAAATTTCCATCGAATAACTGGACAATGTGTAGTCGCCATAGACAGGGAGTGATGAGGCCACCCCAACAGCACATCCATTAAATGTTCTCCCAATTAGATTACAACTATAAACAGTAGTAATATTAACTAGTCTAGTAACATACATATGTACACACCTTGCATTTATTATGTCATATTCATGCATTTCTTTCATAATTGCAAAACCTTTCATATGTTCTGACCAAAATAAAACCTTGGTTCAGAACAAATAAATTTAAAGAAAATTACTATCCAAATTTTACACATCTCGAGTTAGTTCAGTGTGTTTTAACATTTCATTACTATTATTAGACTTGTTAAATATCTGTGTGTGTGCATGTAGACCACCACAACACATTACATATCAATACCCTAGAATTTTAACGTAGCCACATTCATTAGAAAAAAAAAGATAGGTGTGAGGTCGTAGTGGTAGCAAGAAGGGCCTTCTGACAATTCACAGCTACAATTATCTCAGGAGCCTTCACAGCTGGCCTCATGCATCACATTAAGTAATATCTCAATCAGACAATACCATCAATCCACTACAACACCAAATGACAGGTTGAAAGTAAATTCTGACCGCTTAGAACATATAATTATATTTATTACATAAATGTCCACAAAGAAAATAAAAGAAAATAATCTCACTAGCGCTATTTGGCCAATGATTTTATATCACACCAAATTACAACAAAGAACACAGGCAAACCACTACTACTCGTAAAATACCAAACCCAGACAATCTAACTAACATGCGCGGCCCCCAATCCTCTAGTAAAGACGGCTGCCACTGCTTCAGTAAATAAATCCAGGCAAATGTATCTCCTCTGCTGGAGAAAAAAAAACAACCTAACTACAGTTCTCCGGTCAGCCGCAGTATAGCCAACAGTTTCCCGTAAAGACTCCCAAACTTTGGGAAAATTATACTCCTTTACTGTATGGTCTATCCGTTCTCTGTGGAAAGGAAGAAATCTATCCCAAAGGCCGCTAATGGTATTGCGGTAAATATTAAGTCTCTCGTCGTAGAGCACTATGCCCAATAGATGAATGACCGGTGCCCTAGGCGAGTGTAAAAATTATCAGGTGTGGGGCGACGAAGTTAAGTCCCGATTGAGACTCTAGCTGATCAGCTAACTTTGACATGTATAAGGAAAACGAATACCCACGGAAGAGGTCCAATGACTCACTACCAGGGCAAAGTAGAGTTGTAATCAGGCGACTTCGTAGCGTTACAACAGGCAACTACAGCTATACGACTTTCTGCACTAGTGTGTAGGAATAGCGATCTGCTATGGTAAGTGCACAAGTAACTGGAAAGCAACGGAAGCAGATAGTATGTGCCTTAGTGATGGATAATGCTGGAGTCTGACAATATGTTGTCCAACTAATGGATGCTACAAGAAGAAGGGTACAAGGATGTCCGATTTCCCCTGAAAATAAACAAGTAATCAATATCCTATTAATAACCCGTATCAGACACACCCTTTTATTCCCTCACATAATAAAGTTCGTTCACACACCTTTCCAATCAAAACAGACTCTTCCCTCTTTTTGCTCTGTGTCTTATGGCTTTGTGTTGCCTAAATCGTCATGCTCCTGAATAAAGTCCCCCTCCCTTATCAATTAAAAATCTCTGCTGCTCGCTGCGTTAGCTTGCTGTTGCCGCGAAGCGACAAATTATTCTGAGGTCACTACGTTTGGGACCAAACTATTTCACACACACAGTTTACGAACCAGATAGTAATGCTTGAGAAAAATTAATCTACTTCACACATCCCAAGGTAATTAAAAGGTGCCCAGTTGATAATTACTCAAGTAAGTAGTAACACCGAATAAGTTACAAAATTAGCAATGAGCTTATACTCAGTATTTACACAATAGCAATACTCTTTACAGTAATATAATACACAGGCTTACACAATATGTCTTAAGAAAAACACTCTTAGATTAACCAAAAGGGATTTTCAATGGTGGCGCACTTAATAAAACTCAGTTTCCCTGTCACGGAAAAATTTATGTTACGGAAAAATGTATATGTATTTAAGATGAAACACTGTAACGAGGGAACTCTATTTCATATAATTTAATTAAAACACATAGCGGCCTATACTACTGCATTAATTAAGTAAATGTGCTTACCTAATACAAGAATATCCTAAGAACACTACAACTGGTATTTGTACTAGTGCAAAATATCACTTTGTAAGGTGGCTGAATTCTCTGGAGACAATGGCAAGAAGTGTTAGGGGCACCTAGCATATATAGGTAAATTGTGTAGCAGGTGTTCAGGCGTGGGGTCGCACGTGCATTGAGAGCAATGTAATCACGACGTAATGACTTGAGAGTTGTCTCCCTTGCGTCTCGTGATACAAGAAAGAATGTAATCTGCAGCGACACTCTGGCGGTCATTCGAACGACCAGAGTTGGTGATTCTAGACGTGTTCGGCCACATGAAGGGCAACGTCTTTCTCCTGTGTGTCCAGTTTCTCTATGAATCAAAGAATCAGGGAACTTTACCGTCACCCACAAGAAAGGAAAATAAAAAGACCTTTAGCTAGGTGCCGATGTCCGCATGCAAAGTGGTGGAATTCAGAATGTCCAACGTAAGAGTGACATGCCTAAACCCAGAATTAAAGCTGTAGGAGCTATTAAAAAGAGAAAGTGGGAGGGGATAAAATAGAGACAAAGACAGTGGCGGACTACTCAGCTAAAAGTGGCAACTATTCGCATTCAATTTACAACACAGATTAAAGTACAGTATTGCTACATTCTTCGCTTGTTTATAAGTGCAACATTGTATGACATTAGGGTTGAAAAGTGGCCAAAAGCACAAACAAAGAAATAGACAACTTTCAACTTCGCACGAGATGCGATGAAAAGGAAATGCAAGTCATAGCTGAGATATTATTAATATTAATTCACTATTCACTCTTCTTGGAGCATGGAACCACCACTACTACTGGTCCTATCAAATTAATGTGCTCCTGAGGCGATTCTTGTCAACAGCAATTCATTAAAAATGATGAGGTTACTAGCGTCACGCGAAACCTTTGATTACTCACCTCTTACTATACGCCTGAGGCAGCAGTAGTCCTGCTGTTGTTTTGTGTTATCAGAGATCTTTGAGAGCTGCATGTGACAGCTCTGACAAAAATGTTGCGTGTGGGGGTTAGTAGTCAGCAGGAGCGGACAGAGTGGTTGATCTATCTGCTAGTGCCCGAGGGCCCACAGTAGTATGAGGCCCTCTCTCCCCTAGCCTCCATCTATGTCGGATGGGTGGTTAGGGGAAATAAACTTTATTGCTCGGGCGTCAGATCACGGTTAGTCAGTCTCTGGTGGTCAGTATTGGTTAGGTATTTGAAAAGTGTCTTTCTTTAAAAAAAAAAAGGAAGCGTGCTATGGTATGCATTATTTCAAAGTAATGAGAAAGGCTACTCCAATGTTGTGCGGATACAGTTCAATCCCAGGTTTGTGTACAAGTAACTTGTGGACGTTTAGTCTTCTGCTATCTGCTGGTTTGGATTGTGTAGAAAAGGGCGGGGGTAGGGGGAGAGGTCAACTTAGCTTTGTTGTAAAGAATGTGTTTATGGGGCAAGAGGAGGACGAGGATTAGTATTGAATTTGTTTTTTCTTCTTGTGATGTGGATCGTCCGATTACTCGTCACAGAAGTGGTGAGATATGCCCCTATAAACTGATCACAAAGTGTGGCAGGAGAAACACAAAAAAAAGATCTGACAAGGTAGCAGTGAAGGTTGAATGTGGACAGACATGGCCACCAACAGCAGTCAGCAAAGTGTCGGATATTTTTATAGCCTATTCAGCGCCGTTACTATATTGCAAGCAGAGAGCAAGAACAGTGGGATATGGTGTTCAGAACAATGCATTCATACAGAATTGTTATTTTTGCAAGCACCTCAAGTTGGGAGAATGGATAAAAAACAGGAGGGATTGGTCAATTTAGAAAGTAGAGTAGATTCTATTGGCTGCGCAGGAAGAGGGGAAAATAAAGGGATGGGACATTTGGGAATCATATCCAACCCCCCCCCCCCCTCCCCCCGAGTCAAGGATGCAAAACGGTGGAAACATTAGTCTGGCAGGATAATGAGGTTTCCCATTTACAATCTGCTATTGTCATGCTCTGTGAAGATATATATATATATATATATATATATATATATATACAGTAGAACTCCATTTATCCGAACCCCATGGGACCGAGCATCGTTCGGATAATCAAAAGTTCGGATAATTGGATTACATAATGTATCGAGTACATGTACACATATTTCTAAAAATAATTAACCATCACAAGGAAAATACACTATAAAACATATTTACTTGTACTGTATTAATAATACCCACACTGTATTAGATCACTGTATCACCAAAATCTTTCATTACACTGCAGTGCATGTACTACTTGTACAGTATTATTTATTTTTAAAAAAAAGAGAAATATTTTCAAAATAACATTACAAACGATTCAAAACCAGGCACAACTTACGTATACATGTACTTGCACAGATTTTGCCCACTATTTAAAATAATGAGGAATCCTCTTTTGCACCAAACTGGATAGTCTCCTTTTGGCTGCTAAGTCCCGCATTCTCTTCAACAGCAGAAGCTGTGTAGGACAGCTGTCATCTTCTTGCTCGTACCAAGCCATCGCTGTTTCTAGTGCTATAAAGGCCTCTTCAGGACTTGGTCGACGTTTTGGGTTTTCTTCATAATCTACAAGTACATCATGTACTTCTGAGGAGTCTTCATTATCGGTCACTACATGTATTTGGTTTTCTTCTTGCACAAAAGACAACATTTCTTCGTCATTCAAAAACTGAAAACCAGAATCATTATCATCTTCTAGCCACATGTGTGCATCATCTTTGTCACAGTCCGAAAATCCGGGCATTGCTTGAAACAGTTCCACAACTTCATTTATACAATCATCATTTGTGTCCACTGCAGTAGTTTCATTGCCTCCTTTTTTCCCAAGCAATCTATTCCAAGCCTTGTTGAGATTATCTTGTGACAGGGCTGTCCAAGCGTCAGCTAACATATAGCAGCAGTCTTTGAGATTAAGCTTTTTTGGAAAACGCCACCACACTTTCTTCATCTTCAGCCAACAATAAACGACGCAGGACTTCCTTCTTGTACATCTTTTTAAGCTTTGCTATAACACCCTGATCCATTGGTTAAATCAGTGCTGTTACATTGGGAGGCAGAAAAATTACTTTAAAATTTGCATCAACTGCATTCAATGTATCCGTCTCTGGATGAGATGGTGCATTGTCCAATAGAAGAATTACTTTTCCAGTTTTCTTTTCTTGTTCTCTCGACCTCTTCACCAATCAAGAAATATTTCACTATTCATCCAAGCACTCTTCTGTGCTTTGTAGCACAATGGGAGACATGTCACATTCTTTAAACAACGTGGTTTTTTTTTGATTTGCCGATCATTAGCACCGGTAAACGATGACTTCCACTGCAATTCGCGGCTATCAAAATTGTTACTCTCTCTTTGCACTTTTTAAACCAAGGAGCAGCTGCTTCGCGCTGAGATGCAAGGGATTTTTGAGGCAATGATTTCCAGTATAAGCCAGTCTCATCGGCATTATACACATCATCGAGTGAATAACCTTCTTCTTCCAAAAAAATAGCCAAGAATGTTTCGTTAAAATTTTCAGCGGCAGCTGCAACGCTAGATAAAGATTCCCATTGAATCTTCAATTCTCGTATGCCATGACGAGATTTAAAGTTTCTTAACCATCCCTGGCTAGCCTTAAAGTCAGGAGGACCGTCAAGCTGTTTGTTGAACTGTAGTGCCTTTTCACACAATAAAAAGCCAGAGATAGGTTCCCCTTTGCTTCTTCTTTGCACAAACCATATATACAAAGCCTCTTCCAATTTCAAATCTTTCGCATTTCTCATGGTTTTACGTTTCTTCGACCCATTTTCACTATCCAATTTCGATGCAAAACTCATAATTTTATCCTTGTTACTTTTGATGTCAGAGACGGTAGCTTTCCCAACATTGAAAATCCTTGCAAGACACAGTTTCACCTTTTCCTAGTCTCTTGATAATTTCTGTTTTCGTTTCAACTGACAAAACATTGCGGTTCCTTTTATATGCTTTAGGCCTACTGGAAGATGCCTGTTACGCACAAATAATTACTTTTTTCCAAAGTCTTTGTATGATCGTTTTTCGTATGTATGATCATTATTTGACTGAAATGCATGTTATATATATATTTTATGGTCAAAGGGACAGAACCCGATATATCGATACTGCTATTTTTTATGAGTTTACCTCCTCTTGTATAGAGACACGTTCGGTCTATAATGTCTTGAACGAAGCGTGACCATATCTCCTTATTTGGTAGTATCAGTCAACTGTTGTAGATGTTTGAAACCTTTCTTAACGCTTCTGTTCATGTCCATAAAAGGCGCGACTGTGTAAGACTTTTATCTCGAATGTTCTTAGAATCGTCTTATTGTGAACAGCGACTCAGAGATTGTCACTCTGCGCATGTCTCGACTTGGTTGTCGTTTGTTGTTCCGCCCAGGTCGGGCAGTTGAGAAATGGACTGATTAGCGAGCGGACGCGACTGCGTCTTGTGATTCTCTGAGGGAAATACATTGTCTTTGTGAGTTAGTTAGCTAACTAGACTATTTCCCCGTATTATTCAAGCCTGCCTGGAGGCATATGTTCATGGTTGATTTTCCGAAATAAGGTAATTCCTCTTGTATCGAACTTTAGGCTATCATCTAGAGGTTCGTCATTTTGTCGCCTTTTTGCTCGCCTGTGTGATTCAAAATGGAGAGGTACTTTGACTAGGATTAAGTCATCGGTATCTTTATACCTGAACTAGTTATATATCTATGGGTCGCTCTAGACCAACAAGACTATTGTCTGTGTTCCAGGATTCGTTATATCAGAGATCACGTCCAAGTCAGATGGTTAGACTTAGGAAGGTTATAAAGGTCGAGCCGACCTGTAATCCATGTATGCTACTCACGTGCAGACAGTAAACGGACGTATTGTATACATCTGATCTGCTAGCATCAGGAAGGAATAATTATTATTGTCTATGAACATTAAGGATCTGCAGCGGACCACGGTTGCAGAAGTTATATGTATTATTTATCAAGCTTCGCTATGATATTTGTTTTCCATACAACTATTGAGTATTGACTCCTACATGACTGTCAGTTAACATGAGTTTGAATGCTGCATTCGTTATACTATGCTGATGATAACATAAGTATCATGACTGTTTTGTGGCGTGCAATAAATGGTATAAACCTAAAGCGAAGTTACCATTTTTATGACTCTACACGTCATGTTGCCTGTGGTGTACCCTGAACTGTTCTACTGCAACACACACACCGCAACAATCTAAACCAGATAAGACACCCACATCTTGCATTGTAATACCTGGTGTCGATAGAGGTGGTAATTTGACGGCATCCTAATTCCACCCTTATCAATTCATGGTGGCCAATAGTTGGTTTATTCTGGTACCAACTCTCAAGGGGGTCAACAAACCCAGACATCATCAGCAGACTACAAGACAACATTGCAGTTGCTATTCATCACCTTTTTATGAAATTTTTTGAAAGACGCAGCAGTACTGACAGTTGTTGATATTTTGAAACTACCCGGCGCTGCTCGGCGGTATTGAAGTTTGTCTACAAATAGAAGGACAAGTACCGAGCGAATGGATTTCCTGATCTGTTGAGAAGAAGGACAAGTGCCGTAACAACTGTTCCGGTCTCAGAATTACTGTTGCAGATTCAGAAGGTCAAGTTCAGAAGCTGTTTCCTGTCAGAAGCTGTTTCCTGTTAGAAGCTCATTTCCTTCGTCATGGCAGTTTACGAGAGCAGATATGGATCAACGTTGGATCATTGTCCTAAGAATGCTGATCACATCCTGTTCTGAACTGTGCTGACGTTGTGGATACATAGAAGTTAAGTGGCCTGTTTTGTTTGTGAACTGTGCCCTTATGTTCTAACTGAGCCTTCTGTCTATCACATTTTTCGCACTCTTTATATGTTTACATGTTATATGTTATTTGGATTTGTATTTATATGTTTATATTTCTGCGGGGTTTCTCGGTTGGGCGGTGTCTTTCAGTAGATGATACCACGTCACAGAGGTTCTACTGTTAGCGTTTTCGTTAGGGACTGTGCGAATTTCCTACTGTGAAATTTGCTAGCGACAATCGTTGCTATATCTGTTTAGTTGTGACGAGTTGTGCTTTATTTTCGTTTTTTGTATTTTTTTTTTTTTTTTTTTTTTCTCTTTCTTTGTGTTTTTTTTTTTTAGTTTCGATTTCAATTGTTTGTATTTGTAGGTCTCCTCTTTTCTATTATTCAGTTCTTCACGTAAATTTTTGTGTATATACTGTAGCGTCATTTGTTTGTCATATCTTCGCATTCTGTCATCATATTCTTTTTAGTTTCGCTGTTTATTTATTTGACTTATGCGAATGTTTTCGTATTGTTTGATCTTTGTTATTGTTTACATTGACTCTGATCTTTGTTATTGTTTACATTGACGTTGATCTTTGTTATTGTTTACATTGACTCTGATCTTTGTTATTGTTTACATTGACTTTGATCTTTGTTTTGTTTACATTGTTGGTACTTTGTTATTGTTTACATTGTCTTGTTATTGTTTGCATAGTTCTTGCATAGTTAGCTTTCACTATTGTTACATATATGCTCATGCACTATTGATCTATAGTGCACTTATCATAACTAGCTGGTGGTTTGTTGCTTATGCACTATTGTAGTGCAGTTATGATAAATAACTGATGGTTATGCACTGATTTGGGTAGTGCACTGATAATTAAGAGGTGACTTGTGATATTATTGTACAACTGATAATACAAATTGGTGTCAAGTCTTGTTTCCCACAGAGATTGGAGTAAACATAGTAATTATACAAGCACTTTATTAAGTCTTGTTGCTATTAAGATTGAAATAAGATAATTAATTATTTCAGGTTCTGTACTCACATTTTAGACATCATGTCTACATTTGAGTACTTTATTGAGCAGGGTAAAGCCCTTGGGAAGACAGGTGATAAATTAGAAGAATTTGCGACTGTTCAATATGCCAAGGCATTGAAGTCGGAGGAAAAGAAAATGAAAGAACTAACTGAACAAAAGAGAATAGATGCTGAAAATTTAAAACTGCAGATGCAGGTAGATGAAAAGAGATTACAAATGGAAATGGAAAAACAAAAAAGAGAAGCAGAATCTCAGGAGAAGAGACTTCAGGCTGAGGTTGAAAATAAGAGACTTGAAAAAGAAGCTGAAAATAAGAGACTTGAAATAGAGGCTGAAAATAAAAGATTAGAAAAACAGGCTGAGGCTGAAGAAAGAAGGTTACAAAGAGAAGCTGATGAGAGAAAAGCAAAAATGGAACATGAAGAAAAACTCTTAGCTTTGGAGTTAGAAAAGTTGAAGTTATCTAGTAATGCTAATGATGCTAATAAGGTATCATCTGCTAATAAGTCTAGTGCTGTTGATTTCAAGCTTAATTTACCAGCATTCAATGCTTCAATTGATGATATAACATTTTATCTGGATAGATTTGAAAGTGCATGTAAGGTGCATAATATAGATAAAACATTATATGTTTATCATCTGTCCAAGATACTTAGAGGTGATGCTTTGACTTTGTTGGGTATGGTAGATGTGCCTGACAAGAACAACTATGAGGTTGTCAGGGCGGCATTGTTAAAGAAGTACCAACTTAACGAAGACGGATATCGTCTTAAATTTAAAAACATGTTACCAGAAACTGGAGTTGAATTCTCAGAATTCATCTCAGGCATACGTCTTACTTTTTTACGATGGGTTGAGCTTTCTAAGACAGAAAGTACATTTGAAGCCCTCATGGACTTACTTCTTAGAGACAAGGTTATGTCTTCTGTTAATGAAGCTTTTCTTTCTTTTCTTCATGAGCGTAAGCCTAAAAATATAAAAGAAATGGAAGAATACTGTAGCCAGTATGTTACTGCACATCCTCACATAACCATTAGCAACTCTAAGGTAAAAGAAGGTCTGCCAGTTGCTTCGGCAGCACCTTATGGCCCGAATTTTATGCGTAAATTTCAGGGTAGCCAGCAAAATTTCAATAAAAAGAGTAACCGTAATTATGCCCAGAACCAGGGTAATCAATTTCAGGGAGATTCTTCTTCCCAGAACTGGAGACAACCTAATATTACACGGTATTCTATTCCCGGTAACTTTAGAAATTTTCATAAAGGTAATCGGTATAGAGGAAAATATTTTTTGCAGAGACCTCAATACCAAGATAATAGAGGTTCTCAACAGCATAGAGATGGTAATGACAGTTATGGAAACTGGAACGCAAACCAGGATAAAAATTACAGTAGGGACTTTAATGATAATTGCAGAGGCAATAATGGTCGCGGTAGATCGCAACAGAAGAGAAAAAGATATCAACAGACAAACTCTGTTCAACAAGAATCTCAGGGAGCAGATAAACAGGTTAATAATGATAAAAACCATAATACTATCGGATGCTCATCTTTTGACTTTGGTAGGGCAAATAAATGTATCCAATGCAGTACTTTATTTGATCCGAAAACCATTAGTACTCTAAGCTGTGGTCATCCTTTGCCCGCTCTTCCTGCTAATGTTGCTCATGATGGGAGAGGTTCTCTTATATTACATAAGGGGCTTGTAAATAGTAATCCAGTCTCGGTGTTGTTTGATTCTGGATGTACTACTGTCGGGGTTAGGCAATCTCTTGTAGATCCATTCTGTGCTACAGGAAAGGTCATCAAATGTGTCACATTTGGTGGCACGTTGGAAAAATATCCTACTGCCATAATACATATTGCTACTCCTTTCTTCACGGGAGAGGTCCACGCGTGTCTACTTCCAAACCCTATTGCGGACCTTATTATTGGTCGTATTCACGGAGTTAGGGAATGTACCCCACAGCAGATTGCTGTTTGGGAAGAGCAAAACATTGAAGCTACCAATACGGTGGTCACAAGAGCACATGCTCTGGATCCACCTCAAACTTCATTAACTAATAATGATGAAGTAAATGAACAAAATAGTCACTTGACTATTACACGTGACTCATTTATCAAATTGCAAGAAGAAGATCCGTCGTTACAAAAATTCTTCATTCTAGCAAAAAAAGGTGATCCTAATCAAAATACTAATAGAAAATCTTGGATTTCTATGAAGAACGGCGTACTTGTACGTATGGTACAAGACTCGACTACATCCACTCATTCACAAATTCTTGTGCCTAAGAGCATGAGGGTGCAAATATTGCAACATGCTCATGACTCGCAATGTGCTGGACATATGGGTTTTTCCCGTACAAAGTCGAGAGTTCTTGCGGCTTTCTTTTGGCCATTTGTGAGCAAGGACATACGAATGTACTGTCGCTCTTGCAAAGTATGTCAGGAGGTCAAATCTAAAGGACCACGACATGCTGCGCCTATTCAGGCTGCTGACATTCCAATTCGCCCTTTTCAAAAAATGGCAATAGATATTATCGGTCCTTTTAGAATTAAGTCGGCTAGAGGGCATCAATTTATTCTTACATGTGTCGATATGTGCACACGTTGGCCAGAGGCAATACCTCTCAAGAGCATCTCAACTGCTGATATCGCAGACGCTCTTTGGCTGATATTTTCTCGCTTGGGTTTTCCCGGAGAAATATTGTCAGACCATGGCACTCAACTGATATCAGACACTATGTCACAGGTAATGTCTATGCTACATATAAAAAGGTCTCTCAGCAGTATCTATCACCCAATGTCTAATGGGTTGGTCGAACGTTTAAATAGGACTCTAAAAACTTTACTGGGTAAAATAACTGAGGATCATCCTCAGGATTGGGACAGGGTCTTACCCGCGGCTCTCTTTGCGTATAGAGAGGTCCCCAATGAACATACGGGGTTTTCCCCTTTTGAACTTGTCTTTGGCGCGCAACCGCGCGGCCCTATGTCTTTACTTCACGATCTAATCACTGCCGATAATATTAGCGATGAGACTCAGTCTTCTTATGAGTACGTCATTGCTCTTAGGAAAAAAATCATTGAGGCATGCAGACTAGCAACTTCGTCTTCCGAATTTGCTAAAGAAAAGGCAAGGCAGTTTGCGAATAAGAATAGATGTCTACGACAACTTTGTCCAGGTGACAAAGCTCTCGTCCTACTTCCTTCAAGGGAGAACAGACTTCTAATTGCATGGAAAGGTCCATATGCAATAGTCTCCAAAATTTCTGATGTCGACTATGTTGTCGATATTGATGGAAAGCATAAAACTTTCCACATAAATATGCTCACGGAATTTCATGAAAGACCAGACTATTTGCAGCCTATTTTCCAGGCAACGGACAATTCTCAAGTACCTCATGGTCAATACTCATCGCTGTCAGTTATACAGGATGAGGAAACTACTTTTTCTGATGTCAATCTTCCTCTTTCTATGGTCCCACTTTATTCTACGGAATCTTGGAAAAACGTGACCGTTTCTCCAAATCTTTCCGCTGAGGAACATCGACAAGTTTCTTCGATGTTGCAAACATTTCAGGATGTTCTTACAGACATCCCGGGACACACACATGTCATTGAACATGACATTGTGCTGACTGATCATAATCCTATCAGAGTCAGACCCTATCCAATACCTATCCATTTCCAGTCTCAAGTCGAAAAAGAATTGGATGAAATGATACGTTTGGAAATCATTGAACCATCCACTTCAGCATACTCTTCGTCTATGGTTATTGTTCGAAAGAAGGATAATAACATTCGCATTTGCGTAGATTATCGCAAATTGAACCAAGTTACGAAGTTCGACGCTGAACCTATGCCTTCATTAGAAGAGCTACTCAATAAACTTTCTAATTCTAGATTCTTTACCAAACTAGATTTGTCTAAAGGTTATTGGCAAGTCCCGCTAACTGAACGTGCCAAACCTTTTACAGCTTTTTCTACACCTAGGGGTTTATTCCAATGGAATTTCATGCCTTTTGGTCTTATGACGCCCCTGCTACATTCGTACGCATGATGCGCCGAATTCTCGCATATCGTACAGATGTCATAGCATATCTAGATGATATCTGTCTATTCAGTGATTCCTGGGAAGATCACTATTTGGGTTTATACGAATTACTGTCTACTCTTCGCGAGTATAACTTGACTGCAAAACCCTCTAAAGCCTTTATAGGATTTAGTGAGATTTCTTTCCTAGGTCATCGTGTTGGTCATGGTCTTTTAAAGACAGAGGACCACAATGTTTCAAAAATACTTAACATTTCGGTCCCTAAGACAAAGAAACAAGTAAGGAGTCTATTAGGTTTGATCCAATTCTACGGACGATTCATTCCGAATCTGTCCTCCATTATGGCACCGCTTTCTACTTTATTGAAGAAAGGGTCGCCTAATTTGATCCGCTGGTCAAAAGAATGTCAATCCTCATTGGACCAGGTTAAAGACCTATTTTCATCTCCACCTATTCTTAGGTTACCTACTATTGAGAAGACTTTTGTTCTTCGAAGTGACGCCTCGTCAACTGGGATTGGGGCAGCACTAATGCAGGAGTATTCTGATACTCTGCATCCGGTGATGTATATCTCTAGGAAATTAAATGCTGCAGAAAAGAATTACTCGGTTTTAGACCGTGAGTTATTGGCTATGGTATGGTCTATTCTGAAGTTACAAAGATTTCTTCTAGGCGCACATTTCATTGTGGAAACCGACCAGAAAGCGCTTACTGCTATTCAGAGCAAAAACTTGAAGAGCTCGAGGTCCACTCGTTATGCCATAGCTCTTCAACCATTTCATTTCTCGGTTCGAGCTATCCGTGGTTCGGATAATGTAATGGCGGACATTCTGTCCAGATGCCCACACGATTCCACATGATTCTTCTGTCATATATATATTTCCTGATATACAGTCCAATGTTATAATGACATGTTAGTAGATTTTTTTTTTTTTCTCACTTTTTTGAGGGGGAATTTATAACATTGTTCCATGTAATTATCTAAGAAGGCTTAGTTAGTGATATACGGGCCAAAAGATCACTCGGCCACATTTAAATAAATTATTTTCAGGATTGTATTGAGAGATTTACCAGTTGTCTTTAAGATTTGTGTTATTGATATTTTCGCAGCACATCATTGAAGATGCGAGATTGTGTCCATTGTGGAACTTTGAGTATATCAAGTCCTGTCCTAGATTGGGAGCGGATGATGTCCACATCTTCTTCTATTGAATGTTTTATGTCAACGAAGATCAACACATGTATTACTTATTAGTTACTGATGCATTACATAATGTAATAAAATAGTGCGGTATATTAATATATTACACCGCTATTTGCAACACATTGTATGATATCATAATAATATATTTGATTTCATATATTGGTATGAGAATAATTTGACTTTTATTATTATGATGTTGCCAGCATTGTGGTTTGTGTTGGTGGCACCTTCCTGGGATATATACGCGTATACTTAGATAAATTTTTCTCTAAGGACCTGGGATATGATCTCAGTTTCGCTCCAAGTGTTGAGCTATTTTGTTAGGTATATCCGCGCATCATACGTGCGTTAGGAGCCTAGATTTTTCCGGCTCCAGGATTTTAAAAAAAAAAAAGTTTCATTTTTTTTTTTCCCGGGAGGGTGCGGTAATGTTACGCACAAATAATTACTTTTTTCCAAAGTCTTTGTATGATCGTTTTTCGTATGTATGATCATTATTTGACTGAAATGCATGTTATATATATTTTATGGTCAAAGGGACAGAACCCGATATATCGATACTGCTATTTTTTATGAGTTTACCTCCTCTTGTATAGAGACACGTTCGGTCTATAATGTCTTGAACGAAGCGTGACCATATCTCCTTATTTGGTAGTATCAGTCAACTGTTGTAGATGTTTGAAACCTTTCTTAACGCTTCTGTTCATGTCCATAAAAGGCGCGACTGTGTAAGACTTTTATCTCGAATGTTCTTAGAATCGTCTTATTGTGAACAGCGACTCAGAGATTGTCACTCTGCGCATGTCTCGACTTGGTTGTCGTTTGTTGTTCCGCCCAGGTCGGGCAGTTGAGAAATGGACTGATTAGCGAGCGGACGCGACTGCGTCTTGTGATTCTCTGAGGGAAATACATTGTCTTTGTGAGTTAGTTAGCTAACTAGACTATTTCCCCGTATTATTCAAGCCTGCCTGGAGGCATATGTTCATGGTTGATTTTCCGAAATAAGGTAATTCCTCTTGTATCGAACTTTAGGCTATCATCTAGAGGTTCGTCATTTTGTCGCCTTTTTGCTCGCCTGTGTGATTCAAAATGGAGAGGTACTTTGACTAGGATTAAGTCATCGGTATCTTTATACCTGAACTAGTTATATATCTATGGGTCGCTCTAGACCAACAAGACTATTGTCTGTGTTCCAGGATTCGTTATATCAGAGATCACGTCCAAGTCAGATGGTTAGACTTAGGAAGGTTATAAAGGTCGAGCTGACCTGTAATCCATGTATGCTACTCACGTGCAGACAGTAAACGGACGTATTGTATACATCTGATCTGCTAGCATCAGGAAGGAATAATTATTATTGTCTATGAACATTAAGGATCTGCAGCGGACCACGGTTGCAGAAGTTATATGTATTATTTATCAAGCTTCGCTATGATATTTGTTTTCCATACAACTATTGAGTATTGACTCCTACATGACTGTCAGTTAACATGAGTTTGAATGCTGCATTCGTTATACTATGCTGATGATAACATAAGTATCATGACTGTTTTGTGGCGTGCAATAAATGGTATAAACCTAAAGCGAAGTTACCATTTTTATGACTCTACACGTCATGTTGCCTGTGGTGTACCCTGAACTGTTCTACTGCAACACACACACCGCAACAATCTAAACCAGATAAGACACCCACATCTTGCATTGTAATACCTGGTGTCGATAGAGGTGGTAATTTGACGGCATCCTAATTCCACCCTTATCAATGCCATATCGCACAGAGAAATACTTGTACAACAAAATTATTCTGCTGTAGTAGCAGACACAATTATTTTAAGTTGAACTGTCTGTTTAGCCAGTGTTCTGCCTAGAACGCACACGTACACTGGATTGGTAAACCAGATATTAACTGACATTATGATCTAACTGACTTCCTGTACATAAACGACCGACCATTAGCCCATCCCATCCTCTACAAATTGTTTGCACACATTTGAAGCTTGCCGCATCAAAATATTCAGAAATATAGTCAAATGTGACTGGTGGCGCCTGATTTTTTTTCTTCTGGAAAAAGTGTTCGGATAATTGGGTGTTCGGATAATTGGGGTTCGGATAAATGGAGTTCTACTATAAAATCCTTGCTATTCGCGGGGTTAGGTTTCTTGAAAACCCTGTGAATACGGAAATCTGCGAAAACGGAACCATTGATCCAATGGGGAAAAGGGCATTAGGTTCCTGCGGGACTTTGTTCACCATATACTTTTGCTACCGATCACCATAAACTCATCATTTCGTGTACCCTTCTTGTAAATAAGAAACAACTTACTTATTGTACTGTGCATTTTATAAATGTATTTTATACACTGTTTTCTTTGTAGTAGTAAAGTATGAACAATCTTTTGGTGTACCAATACTTACTACTCATTCACTCATTCACACATCCATATGCAAACACACACACACACACACACACACACACATTATTACAAAATGCCTAGAAAACAAACATCGAAAATATTTGCACAGAACATTTAAAATTAAGAAAAAAAAAGAAATTTTCATACAGACGTCCCAGAAAGAAGTTTATCTAACACACGAACTTTATTGCTGAGGCTCATTATAGCCTTCTTGCACTTAGGCACACTCGCCAACACACTTTCACAACGCTTGCATGCCATTATTAATTACAAAAATAATCAAAAACAGCGTAAAACTGCAAAAACGTGGATAAAAAGATGCTCAACAACGACACATGTAAAACAAAACGAAAGCCGCGAGAACAAGGAGGTAACCTACCCTTACTGACCCCATCTGCAAAGCTGCGCGTTAAGTGTCTCGAAATATTGTTTATACTGCTATACTGCGCATGGTCGCGAATACCCGCGAGGTGTCCGCGAATGGCAAAAATCAAGGTACGCTTTATCTCGCGGGAATAAGTGAATCCGCGAACCCGGAACACGCGAATAGCGAGGATTTATATATATATATATATATATATATATATATATATATATATATATATATATATATATATATATATATATATATATATATATATATATATATATATATATTTATATATATATATATATGTCACAGACATTCAACTGTAAGCATACCTGGATCTTAAATATTCCCTTGGTGTACAGTAGTCAGGTGTCACAAGTGGTGTTCTGGCTACATCAATTATCAATGCGGTTTTCTTAACTCAAATCAATTTGATCCTCGCGCAAACATTTCTTCACAAGTATTAACTCTTTATTTGTACTTTTCTAGCTGAACCGCACTTGTTAATTTTGTATTCTGTATCACAAACTCAGACGAAATGGTCCGTGCATGTCCGTGACCAAGTGCAGACAATTTTGATCTGGGACTGATCGGATTTCAGTATCGACTTAACTCGATCGTCGTGGAAACAGTCAAGTGAGGCTGTGCATCGATTTCCAGTATTATCTCGCTAAAGTTTTGATCTAGAGTTTTCTAGACTAAAAGAAAAAAAAAATTATACACAGGTTTGGTGGAGCAGGACAGCTAGAGACAAGAGACACAAAAAACACCAAAGCCCTTCAGATATTTTTGCACCTGGTGCTATCACCCTTTCCAGGTTAAATAAAGAAACAAAATTGTATATATATATATATATATATATATATATATATATATATATATATATATATATATATATATATATATATATATATATATATATAGATATATACATTCTCAGACGTCCACTTGAATGTTCTCAAAGAAAGCAGTAGTCAGTTTGAGGCTATTTGAATCCCCGTAAAGCTTTTTCACGAAAGGAGCTGGCGTCGGCCATATGCACTTTCTCTGCACCACATATAAGGGGCAACTTTGAAGCAGATGTTCAGCAGTCATTTTATCAGTGCCACAGTTACACTGATCGGTAGTTCCTATCTTTAGCTTGTTGAATAGATGGTATCTCAATCTGTTGTGGCCAGTGCGGAGTCTGAAGATTACCTCTTGTTCTCTTCTGTGGAGAATTTAGTCGGTAGCATCATTCGTGATGTGTGTGCCTGGATGTTCTACATTCCTGGTTTTGTTTCTGTAACTGATTCTGATAAAACTCTTTGCCTCCTCAAAAGTTATGCTTGCATCAGGCTGAGGTAGATGTGAACCTTCTTTTGCCATTCTGTCAGCCTCTTCATTGCCGGCGGTGTTACAATGAGATGGGATCCACTGGATCACAACACTTTTGAATCGTTGACAAAGTTTGTGGAGCACTACTCTGAGATCATCCAGGTCTGTATTATTTTGTCGTTTCAACGTTGCAATTACTGACTGTGCATCAGTAAAGAAAGCAACTTGTCTCTCTGCCGTTTCTTCTGTCAATATATATATATATATATATATATATATATATATATATATATATATATATATATATATATATATATATATATAAAGCAGGTATGCGTCAACGTGAAAAGGATAAACGAACAGTAGAACTGTTGGTTCCACGAGAGCAGCAAGGTGACAGTATGACCTTCCAATCCAGTTGAGGGAAAAATTATGGTGACAAAAGAAGCCTGAGACGAACTGTAAACTTCATAAAATAGATAAATGTGAGAGCGAACAAAGAAGAAGAATTTTTCAGCGAAACAATGGTACGGTTGAATGGTCTCTGGTTATATCCCGAAATATGTATCAAGTCTATGTATTTTACTTTTCTTTTCTTTGATGTCTGTAAAGTGCAATCTTTACTATCTTGCAATATAATACATTTATATACTTATTATGTTCGCAAATATTTTGTAAACAAAGTATTTCCTTTTTAAGTGCTTAAGGAGAAGTCATTTTTGAGTTACTTCCCTTGAAAGGAGTTCCGTCATCTTCGATCGGACTCCGCGGACGAGTCTAGGCCTACTGCGATTTATTCTTTGCCTGGGTAGGAATAGATTGTTCTTGCTTCAGTATATCTATGGCCTGAATTTATACGTAGTGTTTGTATGAGTAGGACGAGTCTGTCTTATATATGGATATCTTTACATTTCTAAGTCGAACTATGTTGGTTGTCGCTAGAAAAGGTCAAAGGCTATGCAGCGGAAGTATCGCTAGCAGGGGGTGTGATTCATGGCTGTCATCCTGTCGGGATGTCGAATTTTGTTGTAGCCGGCTTATCGCCGAAAAAGTGATCTATAAGTAAATGGGGAAAAGTGATAGTCATTTAGACATGTTGTATGTACTTTACCCCAGTGTTTATTCTCTTTTGCCAAGGAATGGCAAAGTTATATTTCGCATAGAAAGGTAAAACCACAATTTATTATGAACTTGGGCTTCGCCATCGTTGTCGATAAGCAGATGCACAGTGGTACTTTTGAAAAGAATATTTATTCAAAGGAAGATGACATTCCTATGTATCAGCACTAGATTATATGATATTATTCAATTACCTCTATGATAGAAGCTATGAGAAATGAGGACATTTAACGAATGACCAATTTTGGTCTGTATCCAATAGTGAGTGAAGCTCACGAGAGAAGCACAGCCATGTTGAAATTCATATACTTTGTATTTATCGAGTGAGAAAAAGGGATGCCTGTACTATCGCTCGATGAACCAAGAGATCACTGCTACATGTGAGAACCCATGTCTGGGATTCCTATATCTTTATGGAAAATATATATATTGAACTTTACGTGAAGGGATATTCGCTAGACGAGGTTAGGTCTAGGAGCCTTCCTATATATTGGTTATGGTCTGACGTGCCCAGTCAGTAAAGCCAGATGATTTACATGATGGAACTCTGAATGCTTATTTACGAATGCTCCATTATGATATTTGCCAAGCATGAATGCTAACTTAAGATGATATTCCTGTGATCAACATTATGCTGTCTATGTCGACATTTGTTCCTGTAACCATACACGTACTGTCCAAGTGTGCGTCCCATTAATGTGTTATAAAAAGACCACCGTAGTTCCAGTACTTCTTGAATTCGAACAGTGTGAGTATGAGTGATGTACTACCAACCTGTCAACTCTATCGAATCATTCTACCATTCGCGTTCTGACATTCATATACACACTCATTGTCTACACTCACATTCTTGTCGGAGCCTCATCACGTTCCAGGACAAGATGACCTGTATGACCAAAACTGTGCTGGGTTTAATGAGTTGACAATCGTTACACTTTACTACACCAGTCCCAACATCTACATTTATCAACTGGTGGACATTCACGGCATTTAACAAATAAAGCGTGATTTAAACAACTACTGGCCAGTATGAGAGCTTAACAACTAATGGCCCACATGAGTTTAACAACTGGTGTGCCAGCTTCCTGGGTCAACCTGCACAGTGACCATATTGAGAAGTAAACTACTGAGACCAGACGTTCCTTGGGGTCTGTTACGACACACAAATACATCAACAGTACAACTCTACAGTGATGTCAGCGTGACCTGTCCTGTCGAGAGTATGCAGTAACTAGGTCAGCGTTTGTTGACATTTGGTTCGTTGGACATTTGCCATACAACTGACAGTGTTACACAGCAAGCTTGGTTGAAACATAGAACATTACACATCAGGACTGGAGAATATTTGACAGTGTTTGCGAAAGGAAATGTTATTGAACTGAGAAGTCCTACATCGATTGTTATCATTCACATCAACGATGGAGCTTCTATTTCTGTGTTGAATTTAAAATAATTAGACCAGAAGTATTTGTTTAATAAAATTACCACAGTACTGTACTATTAGGCAGTGTAACTGAGCCTTCTTTACAAACACATTCTTTCTGCAACACTCTATTTACATCATATTGCCATACTATTTATGCATTTATGTATTTATGTTTAAATATTTATATGTGATGTTTTTGTATCCAGCGGGTTGTTGTTTTGGTTGGGCGGTGTCACACAACAGAGTATCCCACGTAATAGAGGGTCTGATGTGTGCGTTTCTATAGGTGCAATTTTCTTGATTGAAAATTTGCTGCGACAGCTGTTGCTATTAGTGTTAGCTGTGAAGACTGTACTCATTGTTGTTTTTGTAATATTCCTCTGTTCTTTAGTTTGTTTTGATTTGTTTCTAATTTGTTGGTCTACCCTATTCTATCTTTCAGTTCTATTCTCAATTTATATTTATATACTGTGGCGTTATTTGTATTTGTTATCCTCTTGCGGTTTATCTTTTATTGTTTTTTCCCATTTGATTTATTTCATTTCCGCAAATGTTTTCATGTTCTTCTGTATAACTGTTTTGTTTTGTGCCTGATCGACATACACTATTTAAATATAGTTGATCATATAAATTGATGTACAAGAATCAACTGATAGTTAATTGCTATTACTAAAGGTACACAGTTGATGATATAAAACACTATTTCTGGTGCACTGCACTTATATTATAAAGTGAACCAGCAACTTATAGCTGTTATTATATAAGGATTTATACAAGACCTTTGTAAGGCTTGTTTCCCACAGTGATTGGGATAGTTAAGTACTATTTTCCACAGGTTACAAAGTTATCATACAAGGTCTTTGATTAAGACTAAGAAAGTGAATTTATTTACTTTTGCAAATTACTGATCTTATTAGACAAGATGTCTACATTAGATTATTTTATCACACAAGGCAAGGCTCTTGATAAGACTGGTCAGCAATTAGAAGAATGGGCAGTTGCTCAATATGACAAAGCATTAGCTGCTGAAGAAAGAAAAGCATTGATTGAGGAGAAAAGATTAGAAGCTGAGGAAAAAAAATTACAAAGAGAGTATGAACAAAAGAAATTGCAGATACAGACTGATGAAAAAAGATTCCAGATGGAAATGGAAAAAGAGAAAAGAAAAGATGAAGCTGCTGCAGAAGAGAAAAAAAGAGAACATGAACACAAAAAAGAACTTTTAGCATTTGAGTTAGAAAAGTTAAAGTTAACAAACATAAGTAATGTTAATCAAGCATCTGGTGGTAATGGTAAACCCTTTACTTACAAGGTCAAGGTACCAGCGTTTCAACCCTTCCAGTGATGACATAACATTCTGGCTAAATAGATTTGAACGCTCTTGTCGAGCCCATAATGTGGACAAATCACAATATGCTAACCAGTTATCAGAAAATCTGAAAGGTGATTCTCTGACTAGTTTAAGTTTGGTTGAAGAGGCTGACAAAGATAACTATGATGTTATTAGGGCAGCCTTATTAAAGAAGTATCAGTTGTCTGAAGAGGGTTATCGGAAGTTGTTTAAGACAATGGTGCCTGAGGCAGGTGTAGAATTCTCAGAATTCATTGCAAGGACACGTCTTACATTTGATCGTTGGATTGAGCTATCCAAAACAGAAAAGACTTATGAAGCCCTTATGGACTTGATACTCAGAGACAAGATTATGTCAAGTATAAATAAACCTTTCCTCGAATTCTTACATGAGCGTAAACCTAAGTCTCTAAAAGAAATGGAACAGTATTGTACCCAATACGTCACTGCACATCCGGACGTAGCTATTAGCAACAGTAAGGTTAAAGAAGGTATGCCAGTTGCTTCTGCAACACCATACAACCCTAATCACTCTCACAAATTCCAAGGACCTCAAAATAGGTTTAATAAAAAAGGTAACTATTACAGTTATCAGAACCAAGGTAACCAATCATTTCAGGGTTCTTCTTCGAATACCTGGAGAAGAGCTGACAGCCCTCGATTCAGGGGTGGTCATAATTACAGGAACTTTCGCAAAGGAAGTCATTCTAGAAACTATCCAAGTTTTCCTTCATGGAGACAACAAGATCATAATTACCGAGATACTCATTATAATGAATATGATGATAGTAACCAAAGGAGCTATGATTCAAACCCGAGTAGGGGTTATAATAGTGGAAACAATGATAAGTACAGAGGCAATAATAACAGAGGTAGAGCACAATTCAAAAAACATAAAGCTCATTACCAGGCGAACTCTGCACAGCAAGAGTCCCACGAAGCCTATAAACAAAATAAAGATAATGATGACTCTAATAATATGGCATGTGCCGCTTTTGATTTTGGGAGAGCATCTCAGTGCCCCCAATGCAAAACATTATTTGAGCCAACCACAGTGTCTACTTTAAGCTGTGGGCATCCTCTTCCCGCTCTTCCTGCGTCAATCGCGCATGATGGGAGAGGTTCTCTTGTCTTACACAAAGGTTTAGTAAATGACAATCCAGTCTCAGTACTTTTTGATTCTGGATGCACAACTATTGGGGTTAGGCAGTCACTCATAGATCCTTCTCATTCTACAGGCAAAGTAGTCAAATGCGTAACATTTGGCGGCACCATAGAGAAATACTCTACCGCTATCATTAGGATTGCTACTCCTTTCTTCACAGGAGATGTACACGCATGTCTTTTGCCGAATCCGATCGCTGATCTTATCATCGGTCGCATTCACGGAGTCAAAGAATGCACTCCGGAGCAAATTTCCGTTTGGGAAAATCAAAATATGCAATCTGCTAATGCGGTAGTCACTAGAGCTCAAGCTCTCAATATGCCTGAAACTTCATCTGTTGAAGATAATGAAGTGCATAACCAAGATGATCCCTTGGTAATTTCTCGTGACTCGTTTATAAAACAACAAGAAGAAGATCCGACTCTTAAGAAATTCTTCACTCTTGTAACGAAAGGTGATCCGAATAAAGATTCAAATTGTAAATCTTGGATTACAATGAAGAATGGCGTACTTGTACGTATGGTGCAAGACTCCACTAAGTCAAGTCATTCTCAGATTCTTGTACCCAAGAATTTGAGAGTTAAGATCTTACAACATGCACACGACTCTCAGTGTGCTGGTCACATGGGTTTTTCCCGTACAAAGTCAAGAGTTCTTGCGGCTTTCTTTTGGCCTTTTGTGAACAAGGACATACGGATCTATTGTCGATCCTGTAAAGTATGTCAAGAAGTCAAATCCAAAGGTCCTCGTCATGCTGCGCCTATTCAGGCTGCAGATATTCCTATTCGTCCATTCCAGAAAATGGCGATAGACATCATTGGTCCATTCAAGATCAAATCTGCTAGAGGACATCAGTTTATCTTAACGTGTGTAGACATGTGCACACGTTGGCCAGAGGCTATCCCTCTAAAGAGCATTACTACCGCTGACATTGCAGATGCTCTTTGGCTTATATTTTCTCGGCTGGGATTCCCCGGAGAAATATTATCAGATCATGGCACCCAACTGATATCGGATACCATGTCTCAAGTAATGTCTACTCTACAGATAGAGAGATCTTTGAGTAGCATCTATCATCCTATGTCCAATGGGATGGTCGAGCGACTAAATAGAACACTTAAGAACTTATTAGGGAAGATAACTGAGGATCATCCTCAAGATTGGGATAGGGTTTTACCCGCGGCCCTCTTCGCGTACAGAGAGGTCCCCAATGAACATACAGGGTTTTCTCCCTTTGAACTTGTCTTTGGCGCGCGACCGCGCGGCCCAATGTCTTTGCTGCATGATCTTATAACAGCTGACAATATTGACGATGACACAAAATCTTCTTACGAGTATGTCATCGCGCTGAGACAGAAGATTATCGAAGCATGCAAATTGGCAACGTCCTCTTCTGAATTTGCTAAGCAGAAGGCAAGACAATTTGCTAATAAGAAGAGAACTTTACGACAACTTTGTCCTGGTGACAAAGCATTTGTTTTGCTACCTTGTCGTGAATATAGACTCCTTATTAGTTGGAAAGGTCCGTACGATATAATATCGAAAATTTCAGATGTTGACTACATCGTCGATATTAACGGGAAGCATAAAACCTTCCACATCAATATGCTTACGGAGTTCCATGAACGTCCTGACTATCTACAGCCTATTTTCCAGGCAACGGACGATTCTCATGTCAAACATGGTCATTACTCATCACTGTCTGTAATACAGGATGAGGAAACAAGTTTTTCGGATGTTAATCTTCCGCTTCCAATGATCCCACTTCATTCTAGTGAATCATGGAAAGACGTTACTGTTTCTCCTGATTTGTCTCTAGGAGAACGGCGACAAGTTTCGTCTATGTTACAAACATTTCAGGATGTCCTCACTGACATCCCTGGACAAACTCATGTCATTGAGCATGACATTGTTCTAACTGAACATACTCCAATTAGGGTTAGACCTTATCCTATCCCTATACATTTCCAAACACAGGTTGAAAAGGAGTTGGATGAAATGATAGATTTACAAATAATCGAACCATCCACTTCTGCATATTCTTCGCCGATGGTTATTGTTCGAAAAAAAGACAATAACATACGTCTTTGCGTTGACTATCGCAAATTGAATCAAGTTACGAAGTTCGATGCTGAACCTATGCCTTTACTAGAAGAGCTACTTACTCGTCTTTCTAAATCGCATTTTTTCACTAAACTTGATTTGTCTAAAGGATATTGGCAAGTTCCATTATCCGAACGCGCCAAACCTCTTACCGCTTTCTCTACTCCCAGAGGCCTTTTCCAATGGAATTTTATGCCTTTCGGCCTTATGAACGCACCAGCTACATTTGTACGCATGATGCGTCGAATCCTATCGTATCGGTCAGATGTCATTGCTTATCTAGACGACATCTGTCTTTTCAGCGATACTTGGGAAGATCACTATTCAGGGTTAGTTGAATTATTATCAACTCTGCGTGAGTATAACCTGACAGCAAAACCATCCAAAGCTTGTATTGGCTTTAGCGAAATTGCTTTCTTAGGCCATCGAGTAGGTCACGGTTTCTTGAAGACAGAAGACCATAATATCACTAAGATACTTAACATCTCTATCCCTAGGACTAAAAAGCAAGTGCGAAGTCTTTTAGGTCTCATACAATTTTATGGACGTTTCATTCCGAATCTGTCCTCTATCATGGCACCTCTCTCTACACTATTAAAGAAAGGGTCGCCTAACATGGTTCACTGGTCTCATGAATGCCAATCTTCACTAGAGAAGATCAAAACTATGTTTTCATCACCACCTATTTTAGTGTTACCTACAACAGATAAGACATTTGTTCTTCGTAGTGACGCTTCATCCACTGGGATTGGAGCGGCACTAATGCAAGAGTACTCTGGAACTCTGCATCCTGTAATGTATATATCCAGAAAACTTAATGCTGCAGAAAGGAATTACTCGGTTTTAGACCGTGAATTATTGGCAATGGTTTGGTCAATTCTCAAACTCCAAAGATTCCTTCTGGGCGCGCATTTCGTAGTGGAAACTGACCAAAAAGCTCTTACGGCTATCCAAAGTAAGAACTTGAAGAGCTCGAGATCAACTCGATACGCAATCGCTCTTCAACCTTTTCATTTCTCGGTACGAGCTATCCGTGGTTCAGAAAATGTGATGGCGGACATTCTGTCCAGATGCCCACATGATGCCACTTAACTGTTAAATATTGGATCTTTTTAATATGTATAACTTTACAACAGTTTTTTTTTTTCTTTACTAAGATACACATTTGTAATTTAATAATAGAATGATGGTATCGCTACTTAGCGGTTTATTGATGTTTATTCACCGCTGTTCTTTGATGATTGTTTCTTCATAAATCATAAATTTAAGATTATAGTGTGAATTTTTGGTATGCATTGTATAATTACCAGAATTGTATTATACGTACATCACACCTTCCTGGAAACATTTATTCGTAGAGAAACAATTTCTCTCAGATTTTGAGATATATTCTCACCGGTCATATTAGGAATTATAGTTATTCCTGATATTTTCATCTGCGCAGTATTCTTGCGTTGTGAGCCTATTCTACGTTGCTCCTAGATGTATTTTAAAAAAAAAAATTTTTTTTTTTTTTTCCCGGGAGGTGTGGTAAGACTGTAAAGTGCAATCTTTACTATCTTGCAATATAATACATTTATATACTTATTATGTTCGCAAATATTTTGTAAACAAAGTATTTCCTTTTTAAGTGCTTAAGGAGAAGTCATTTTTGAGTTACTTCCCTTGAAAGGAGTTCCGTCATCTTCGATCGGACTCCGCGGACGAGTCTAGGCCTACTGCGATTTATTCTGTGGCTGGGTAGGAATAGATTGTTCTTGCTTCAGTATATCTATGGCCTGAATTTATACGTAATGTTTGTATGAGTAGGACGAGTCTGTCTTATATATGGATATCTTTACATTTCTAAGTCGAACTATGTTGGTTGTCGCTAGAAAAGGTCAAAGGCTATGCAGCGGAAGTATCGCTAGCAGGGGTGTGATTCATGGCTGTCATCCTGTCGGGATGTCGAATTTTGTTGTAGCCGGCTTATCGCCGAAAAAGTGATCTATAAGTAAATGGGGAAAAGTGATAGTCATTTAGACATGTTGTATGTACTTTACCCCAGTGTTTATTCTCTTTTGCCAAGGAATGGCAAAGTTATATTTCGCATAGAAAGGTAAAACCACAATTTATTATGAACTTGGGCTTCGCCATCGTTGTCGATAAGCAGATGCACAGTGGTACTTTTGAAAAGAATATTTATTCAAAGGAAGATGACATTCCTATGTATCAGCACTAGATTATATGATATTATTCAATTACCTCTATGATAGAAGCTATGAAGACATGAGGACATTTAACGAATGACCAATTTTGGTCTGTATCCAATAGTGAGTGAAGCTCACGAGAGAAGCACAGCCATGTTGAAATTCATATACTTTGTATTTATCGAGTGAGAAAAAGGGATGCCTGTACTATCGCTCGATGAACCAAGAGATCACTGCTACATGTGAGAACCCATGTCTGGGATTCCTATATCTTTATGGAAAATATATATATTGAACTTTACGTGAAGGGATATTCGCTAGGAGCCTTCCTATATATTGGTTATGGTCTGACGTGCCCAGTCAGTAAAGCCAGATGATTTACATGATGGAACTCTGAATGCTTATTTACGAATGCTCCATTATGATATTTGCCAAGCATGAATGCTAACTTAAGATGATATTCCTGTGATCAACATTATGCTGTCTATGTCGACATTTGTTCCTGTAACCATACACGTACTGTCCAAGTGTGCGTCCCATTAAATGTTATAAAAAGACCACCGTAGTTCCAGTACTTCTTGAATTCGAACAGTGTGAGTATGAGTGATGTACTACCAACCTGTCAACTCTATCGAATCATTCTACCATTCGCGTACTGACATTCAGATACACACTCATTGTCTACACTCACATTCTTGTCGGAGCCTCATCACGTTCCAGGACAAGATGACCTGTATGACCAAAACTGTGCTGGGTTTAATGAGTTGACAATCGTTACACTTTACTACACCAGTCCCAACATCTACATTTATCAACTGGTGGACATTCACGGCATTTAACAAATAAAGCGTGATTTAACAACTACTGGCCAGTGTGAGCTTAACAACTAATGGCCAGTATGAGTTTAACAATGTCATCTTTGTTTTTTTATTTATTTATTTCGTTCAGTTTTCTTTGTTTCTTTCTGTTTTATTTATTTCTTTGTTTCTTTATTTCTGTTTTATTTGTGTCTTTTTTCTTTTCCCATGAATTTCTACCATTTACCTATTTTCGTTCATCATTTACAACTCACAGGACTCTGATTACCCCATTGTTTACTTCTACGTACAAGGAAGGAGGATAACGCTAACAAGAGTCTTGAGCGTTATTTATCCGAGATGTAAACTACAATCATTTCATTCATTCATAACACTCCGCTCCCCAAGGAGCTTAGGCCTTCAACAAACACATGCCAAGTCCTCCTGTCACGTGTTATCATCTCAAGTTTCTTCCACGTTCTTCTCACCATTTTTACCTCCCCGCCCTGTTTCCAGCTCTCTTTTCCCATGTGCTTCCTGGTCTACCTCTGCCTCTCTTGCCCTGGGGGTTCCAGAACAAGAATTGCCTTGTAATGCTATCAACAGGTTTTCTGAGTGCGTGTCCTATCCATCGCCATCGTCTTCTTCTCAACTCTTGTTCCACTGGCGTTTGTTTGGTTCTTGTCATCAGTTCCACGTTGGTAACCTTGTCATACCATTTGAATCCTTCTACTCTACGCAAGCACCCATTTATGAAAGTCTGTAGCTTTTTGGTTGTTGTTTACAGTCATTTAGATATCATTAAACAAATATACAGTTCTGAAACACTCGCTGTTGTTTACTCTCACAAGAATATATCACTTTTAGACTGAGACAAATACTCACGTACATGGAAGCAGAAATTCAGTTACTAAGACTATCTGGAGTGTTAAACCAAACGTAAAACAACATTCACTTAGATATCATAAAAAGGTTTAAAAAATGAAAACATAGTGGGACTGTTCTAACTACGACACCGTCCAAATATCCCTTGGTCGATGGGGTTAGGATTAAGGTTAGGGTTTAACGATTAGGTTTAAGAATTCCTAACACTACACTAACATTTACCCCCTTTTTTTTTACAATCACGTCTCTGATTTTTTTTTTGTTAATGCCGTACCGAACACACAGTCCGACTTTAAATTACTTCAATTCATAAAAAATATACAACACTGAATACTAGAACTAGAAACATGAGTGATCACCCCTTGCCAATGTGGCGTCTACAATTTTGACAGTAGTGATTTTCAACATTTTTTTAGAAACCAGTCAAACAGAATGACCACACAACTGCCACATAGGCTGGGGACAGTCAGAGGCTAAGGAAGGCAACCCAGCATAATGCCTGTTGAAATCGGATGCAATGGACCACAGATCTAACGAAACTGTGCAATGTACGCCCCTTGATGATGGACGTCATTAAAAGTAAAGCAAAATGGCAAAGAGTAAGAATTACTGACAAAAGTTGTCAAAACACTCAGCAATGTCTGCAGGTGGAAATGTGGAAAGAGTTCCGCAGCAAAAAAAAGTCCTCCGAACAAATCGTCTAATAAAAAAACCAAATAGATGTGTAATGCATTCAAGAAACTCAAACTCACCTCACACAGCACCACACAGATTTTCAGTTAGAGGACCTCTAGGCATCCGACGTGAGCGGGAAGGACACAAAGTAGGTGAGTTCCGATACTAAACGCGAAATTTCTTACCAAGCAGCGAAAGTATCCGTGAACCATCAACAAGCGAGCAGACATAATGGGGGGGGGGGGGCGACGACACCCACATAATAAATGAAACGAGCATCTGTATGGCCCACCAAACAAGGATCTATCACTTTCCCGCACGGAAATAAAGGGCTCAAATGCCGCAGAGGTCAGAGATTTCAAAAGTCAATCTGAAAGATAGGGATACCCAGATGCAGACAGCAGAGGAGACGAAGTGGAGGACTGGGAGTTAGATACAAATCTTCCCCTAATCATCAGTCTGGAATGACAACCCCAGTTTTTACTCCAGAAGATGTACACTCATCTACTCCAGATCTAGCCTTTTTCCACAGGGACATCTTCCACGAAATTGACAGACAAATGCTTGATCAGCTAGCAGGTAGTGACCATAAACCAATAAAAGCTGGTCATAAATATAAATTTGTTCCGCAGGAAATAAAACTACTTCCTCGATGGAACTACAAACGAACTGACTGGGACAATGGGTCGATGTTGACAGACAGGTTTTGTGAGACCATTAACACACGGCAGAGTAATATTAAAAACTATAGTTGAAAGCCTTAACAAAGCAATACATCAAGCAGCCACTGAATCCATTCCCAGAGGGGCAAGAAAAAATGATAAACCTTACTGGACTGAAGAACTTCACAGGCTTGAGAAATGAAGTAACAGAGGTCAGAAACACAGCAGAGAGAGAACAAACAACCGAAGCAAAGCATCTTTACTCAAAGCCACCACTGAAAAATACTAAAAAGACATTAAATAAAACATCAAGAGACTGCGGCTTTAAGAAAAAAAGAAAAAATCTAAACTTAGATAAACAACGGCAATAAACTATAGAAACTGGTTAGAGCCGTTAACAACGAAGGGACCTCATTACAAACAAATTTGCAGCGAAAACAAGGTGACAATATGCGCACAGGCAAAAAAGCTACAAATGAATTTATGAACTACTGGTGCTTAGTGAAAATCCACATTGATGTCCATGCTGACGGGAAAGAAAAATCATTAACAGATGGAACAATTGATTCATGCGACACAAAGATTGCATCATAAAATCGTAGGATGACAAATTGAGACAATGGTAAGAAATGGAAGAGACAATTTAAGGTCCACTAAAGAAAAAGAAGTCACTGGAAAAGAATGAAAATAACCTAATGAAATGTTGATAGGCCCTGGCACAAAGGCAAAAACAAAGGCTATACGCAGCAGCTGGAAAAGAAAATTGTCCCGCAAGGCCATGGAAGGAAACTATACTGATACCTGTAAACAAAGAAAGACAAAGACCTAAAACAACCAAAATGGCCACAGACCGAACAATCAGCACAGCCTTCAAGCGGTGTAGAGAAAACTGATGGAGCCCATGATTAATAACTTCAGACTGATGTGGCTCCTGGACAAAAAAAACGACCTCCATATGCAGGATTCAAGACAACACAATTCCACTGTAGAATTAGATCACATATATAACTCAAGGAAATCGTAGATGCCTTCCATAAAACAAAAAAAAATATGCGCCAGTGGTTTGAGTAGATTTGAAAAAGGCTTATGAATAACTATAGGAAAGATAGGATTGGAAAGTCAAGCTGCAAAAGAAGTGCCAAAACTATACTGACACCTGTAACAAAGCAATGGCTTACACGGTTGTAACTAAGAAAATGATGCAAAGAAGTGCAAGTGGTATAGCGAATGTACTAATGGATGATATGGCCAGCCGACCTTGAGACATAGGTCCGCTTCATTGAGTACAACTACATTGACATAGTGTCCTCTCGTTTAGCTATAGGTTTTTAAGTTATGTATTGGTGTTCCCGCCTGATATATGAGAATGGTGATGAATACATGAGTAAAGTAAAGGTTTAAGAGAAATCTAATTTTTCACTGTAGGGGATACAGTTAGCTAAGGAGAAGATCTGTCTCTGGACTGAGTAGTTTTCTCTAGTCCCTGGCCTATCCCCTTGTAACGACTATAACCTTTAGTATCAGAGACAATCTTTGCACACCTTAATTGAGAAATATTAAGTTAAACTAAATACGCTCATGCACGATCTCGATGTAACAACCTTAAGTCATTGGAAAAGACACACACAAATCGTGAAAAACTATGGTAAAATTTGGATATGGTATTTTGACCAACTCACAAAAGTAAGTTCTTTTGTTGTTTTTATCACATCACTAAACTTTAGGAGGCCAGCGGTAGCGTTGTGTGTTAGGTGCACTGGCTTCCTAGCGCAGTGGTACATTGTTTCGATCCCCAGATGAGGCGGATACAAAAATCATTTAGGCCACAAACGGCTCCTGTGTCGACCCAGCCCCAAATGGGTACCAGAGCAACTCTGGGAAGGTTAAGGCGGCCGGCGTGATGCCGACCACATCACCCCTAGTGTGCCGACGGTCAAGATAATATGGGCCTAACACCATATTCCCAATATGCCTCAATGGGCGTGTAGGAGACACCAGGGTTTCCTTTACCTTTGAAATTTTTTTTTTATGGACAGGTAAACTTTACAAACATAAAACATCTAAAGAGAAAAGTCAACCATCCACAGAAGTTACAACATACAAAAATATACAGAAATAACCTATACCCTCCCCTACCAGGGATGAGACGATAAGAACCCACCAAGTTTAATACCGGCGAGTCAATAGGTTACACTAGTGAGCCTCTGAGTTGAGCACTCAACACTCTTTTGATAAAATACAAATCACAAGATACAAAGTTCCTATCTTGAGGTCCTTATCTTCCGTATCGACCTCTCTTGCAAAGCAAAAAAGGAAAAAAAACAACCCGTGATTAAATTTACTAGCGCATAGGTTAACTAGACAATTACTGTCAGAAACTA